>VXAK01001443.1:43895-175575 GCA_013399435.1 Arenaria interpres | reverse complement strand
TTACATCATTCCACCCAACCCCCAAAAAAAAAAAAAAAAAAAAAAAAAAAAATCCGGTTTTGAACACCATATGCTGAGCTGACAAAATGGAAAATCTGTTTGATAAACTACTGGTGAGCAGTGACACCAAATGCATTCCTAACAAAGAGAAAGTCTTTTTTTGATGGTTTGGTTGTGGGTTTGTTTTTTTTTTTTTTTAATATTATTATATGATTGCAGTACGGCACTCTGATGGTTTCAATGGCAAGATATTAAAAAACAGGGCAATTTAAAGAACCTCTCATTCTCTTCCCGGAAGATCATCTTTGCTGTACAGTTACTTACTATACCTTAATAGACAAGTGTGAAATAAAATTGCCTTAATAATCTAGTCAGAGTGTAATCATTGCTTTGGTCTTTGTGACAAGATGTTATTTAACAGTATGCTGCGTGTACTCTAGGGCAGGCGTCCAAGACAAAGGAAAAGCACTTGTGAGAGTTATAAAAATTGGATGTGCTTATACTCCTCTTCTCCCACCTGCCTCCCCCCTCGCTGTCCTTATACTGATCTTTGTCCTAGTTGGTGGGGATGCACTTTCTGCGAGGAGCAGAGGATGCTTCAGTAGCCAGCATCCCTGCCGGCCCGAGCCCCAAGGCACCGCTGACTGCCAGCTGTGTCACAAGTCACTCCACTGCTGCTCTGATGGCGGCAGTGGCCCACAAGGAAATAAAATGTGACCAAAAAACTAATTCTAGCTACATTTCAGATGTTGTTCACTGCTTTTTTTTTTTTTTTTTTTTACTTAAATTATTGTGTTTTTAATCCTCTCTCCTGGATCGTGCTTGCCTGCTTTTTTCCTTCTCCCGCCCCGTTTTGGAGAACACCTTCTAATTGCACTTGCCATAATGAGCCAAATCTTCTCTGAGCCACACACAGCAATACTGAATGTTGCATTACAAGGATCGCCAGGGTTTGTGGTATGTTTCAAGCTGGATGACAGGAACTGTGCAGTCTCAGGCTTTCATTTTTCATTTCCTGCAGCCATAAGCAAGACCAGAAGGAAGCTTTGGGAAGCAAACTTTGGGGTCAGCTTCTAATATTCGTGCCATTAAAAAATTAGGGCACCTTCAAAAATTCTACAGCAGCTTTGGAAGGAAACAGACACAATTGTTAAGGTTGCTATAGAAATGTTTATAGAGATGGCAGTGATACACAGCAGAGCCAGTTTTACCAAGAAATAAATATTGATTTGGATGGAGCTTATATACTTAACTATTTCATTGCATGGATTTTATAGATGACATTTTAAAAAGGTTAATATATTCATCCTTTCCTGAGTCAAGGAGCACCACTGACTATCATGTAATAGGGTCTCCTCACGCACACTGAATGAAAGTAATTTTGATAGACAACTTTAAAAAAATTAAAATTTTAATGCCTATGTAAAAATACGTATTTTAAATAAATATGTTGTGTCATATTCTTGTTAACCTTCAGCCAATGATAACAGAAATACTGAAGCCTGATCTCCAGAAATTTTAAAATGAAGAGTGGGAAAGCACATTTTGTAACAACTCTGCCTCATCCATGCAATCCTTCCCTTTCAAGTAGATGTTCTCAGACATACACAGCACACAGCGATGACTGCTTTCCAAAGGTACAGTAAGTACTACCATAGTGTAACAATCTCATAATTTAGCCACTGAAGGTACAAAAAGGGATTGTTTCACTTAAAAAAAAAAAAAAAAGCATTACATGACTCCTCAGTTAAAGTTAGAAACCGTAACTCTATTATCAGCTGAATGTTATTTTTAAAGTTAATCTACTGCACATTACCCATTTTCTTATTGTTTACAGTGTTAGCAAGGTATGGAACAGCATATCCTGAAAAATGCTCTACAGATGCTATTGTTCCCCACGGGCAGACTGCCGATTAGTCTGTGTCTCTACCAACTGAAATACCAGGTAGCCAAGTCAAACTAAGTAATGGCCAGACCTGCTTCAGACCCAAATGAAATTCCATCCTAACTTTGCTCCAGAGCTTGGAAACCAAATGACATTTTTTAGTCTCTGGTGGGGACTCTAATGCCCTGTGCTCACCTCGACACTGACAGAATTGCTTTCATTTTCAGCCCTGACTTCAAAACGAACGACTTTGCCGGAGGCCATTGGCATGGTGTTTCAGATGAGGCTGAGATGAGGGAGCACCTGATCCTGATCTCCCGTAGGTTGTGGTCCAAGCTTTAGGCAACAGAGGAGAGGGCCGGTGGACACACTGTTCCCCTCCTCTCCTTTCAAGAGCAGGAACCACAGCACCGTGACACCGGGAGGGAGCCCCAACTGATCCATGATGCTCAAGCACCCCACTGTCAGCAGCCAAGGAAGCTCAGCCTCCAGGCCACGCTCCCAGCCCTGTTCTGACCATTTTGAAGCTAACTTGATGAAGTAAGAACAAGTATTAACCAGCCAAAACAGAGCCTGAACACGCAAGTTTCTCAGTGCCTGGTGATAAAAGGCACACACTCTGCTTTGCAAGGCAAGGCACCGGTGTGCCAAGAAGTTCCTGGAAAAGGGCATGAGGTTGAATGAACATACAGGCGTGCACCATTTGGAGGACAGTGTATGAATCAGCTAAATGAATCACCGTTACAGAAAGTAAACCAATTCTCACTGATGATCACAAATAATCCACTGTATTTAATAGAAAGACTGAGAAAACTTGACTTTTTCACAAGAACTCTCCGAATTCTACCTTTTACAGGCTTTAACTGCTTGCGTAGATCTCACAGGCAGATGATTCGATACAGGAATCTGCAGTCTGCTTTACTGCCCAGTTTCTGAGCAATTACTGAGGTTTTCCAGAACCAAATTGAAGATGGTTATCTCAAATGATCTCTTAATAACCCATACACAGCAAATGTCCCACAGTGTTCTGAAAGTCGTAATTACAGAAGCATGTGCAGTAGATGCTACCTTTGGAATAAGTATCGACAACTCAGGCCTCCTGCAAAGTCAGTGCAGGGTCTCTATCATAGTTTACTTTCACCAAAAACCAGACCATTTCTTGACATGTCCTGCTGTCTGCTACGTAACTCATGTTGACTATTTGCATTGTCTATATTCTAATCTAAACATGACACAAAAAATAATTTATAGTCAAACAGTTCACTTCTACCATTCCTTAGTGACATTCAGCTTTTCTAGTTCTAACTGCCCATGTGTCCAGTGAGACCAATCATTCTCTACTGACAGATCCATTTTTTGAAAGAAATGAGAAAATCTTTCATATGCCATGCCATATAGCCACACCAAAAAAGTTTCGTCTCCATGATGATCTTTCTGTCTTCAGCAGCCAAATGCTCAAGGAAACAGATCCCCTGCTAAATCACCTCCTCAAACGGAGCTGGGTCCAGAAGCAGATAAAAACTGAAATCTTGTTTTCAGAGGAGGCTTGGTGTACTGCGCAGGAGCTGACACCGGGAACCCGTGCAACCCCCTGTGCCCAGCTGGGTGACCTCTCCAGGTTAGTGGTGCAGAAAACCACACCAGCCATTCTTTTCTTGTATCAGTGAAATAAAAATCAGCAATGTAAGAGTTGATGTATATCTTTACAACTTCCTACTTTGCATAACACAACCAGTTCAAGGCAAGGCCCAGCATACTGAAGTAACTTCAGCTGTACCTCTAAGCATTAGTCAATGTAGATGTGATATGTGCTACCTACTTTCTCAGCCAGAGCTCTTCCTTTCAACCTTAGGACAAGGGGAAATGGTTTTAAACTGAAAGAGGGGAGATTTAGATCAGATCTCAGGAAAAAATTCTTCCCTGTGAGGGTGGTGAGAATCTGGAACAGGTTGCCCAGAGGAGCTGTGAATGCCCCATCTCTGGAAGTGTTCAAGGCCAAGTGTTTGAGCAACCTGGTCTAGTGGGAGGTGTCCCTGCCCATGGCAGGGGGTTGGAACTCGATGGTCTTTAAGGTCCCTTGCAACTCAAACCATTCTATGATTCTATGAACCTTCGGTACTACACTGGGGAAAAAAAACACCACAGACCCTTCTTCACTTTGCACGTATGTGGAAAAGACCTGTTCCTGCTGATGGCAAACTCCCTACAATGAAAGACAAACAAATCAAGTCCAACCAAGTAGAAAGACTTGGGGCATATGAATGGTAAGAGAGCTCAGTACAGAGGATCCACAGCCGTCTGGTTTTCCACCTTTGTCTTCTTATTACCCACCTGGCATTTCTCTGAATTGTGTTAAAAATGATGCCCTGTGAATTCCTCAGTGAGGAATTAAGAGTTTAATGGTGTGTGTGTGTTCATGGGTGGGGCAGAGGAACGAACCCAGAGTAAAATGTTTTAGTATTCTAAACCTTTACTTTAGCCAAAAGAAGAAAATGAAGGGGAAAAAAAAAAAAAAACAAAAAAAAAGATTTTAGCCTGGTCAACCTATAGCTAAAAAGCACAAGGCCTTACCTAATAAAAATATATGATCATTTCAAGTCTTTGGGAGGTCTCTCGCACTTCATAATTTCCATTTCAACTGACTTCAGGGATTGGTACTTTGATGCATGCCCAAAATTTGGTAACACATACGCACACATGAACATATCTATGAAGGGAGAGAGAAATGGGTAGATATAGGTGTATACTTCTAAAATAAAATACCCTCCATTTGTCTGCCAGGACTGGTGCTCAGCACAGCTCCGATGACGGCAGAACAGAGAGAAGACCATGGCTGCTGGCTGAGTTGGGTTTTGGCAGCGTCACGGACTGCTCATTTGCAAGCAGCACAGAAGCCTGAGCTCATTTTTGGCTGACCATACACTTCAGTACACTTTCTATTTTAACTCACAAGCCAAATTATAGACTTTGTTAGCCTAGAGGTGTTATTAGTAAGGAGAAAAACCAGGAATGCTACCACCCATCCTTGAAATTTTGAAAAAATACTACAACTAGAGAAACTTATTTAAAAGAAGAAACTTCTTCAGATGTAGTTGAAAAGAATGTAAAAATTCTACCTTTTATACCTGAGAATGAATCTGTCTCTGTAAGACAAGTGGTGTACACAACAGCAGATGCAGCAGAAAACAAAACTAAGGGAAAAACATGATTGGACAAAACAATTTTTCAACAACTGTATGTGTTAGCTGCTGGTGGATGCTGAATCCTGCCATATCACTGAGTGTTTAAGAATAAGTCTGTATACACACTCTGTAATTGAATGTCAAGAAAAATGAAAATATATTGTTTTATTGCTACTGCTCATTGATTTATCGAAGTGATTTATTGTCATCGGACATGAGGACCAACAAATCATTTTGCTGACACCATCAGCTGCCTTAACTAGGTTGTCAGTTCACGACATTAAAGGTAATGGATGGTGATTATTTTACTGTAATGGGTTTAATCAGTGCTTTGAATGACTTAGCAGTCATGTCATAGTATAGCCAACTCATCATTCATCAAGGCGGCATTTTGTTTACCAACATCATCTATAATTCATTTGATTGTTGACAATCATCAGCAAATACCTCTCAGGCTAAGTTTTATCAGAAATGAAAATCTGCACAGCTGCAGCATACTAACTAACCCCACGGTCTACAAACGGAGGAGAAACACTGGAAGTTGTTTCCTCCCTCTCTCCAAGAAGGGGAACCGTCAGCCCAAAGATTCAGCCCCGTACCAGGATTTACAGCTTTCTGAAATACACAATGCTTGTCCACTTGTATGTGAACACTCTGAGCAATCCCAGAATTCAGTGTTAAGCAGAATTTTTGGTGTATTTTAGAAAAAGGAAGTGCAACCAACCTGCTCTGCATTCCCAATAGGTGAACAAGCGTAAGCATAACCCATCTGATTTTCTGTCTCCAAATGCAGGTGAATCCTACGCTTACTTGTATTGTGATGAAATTAATTGTGGAGAACTCCAGATTCATAAAAGTGCCTGTTAACTTTATGGAAAAGAGTACGGTACTAGAAACACTGTGCTGGTATCATCTTAGAACAGGCCCTTAAATCATTACTTGCATTACATCTTTTATGGGTAAGGCACAAGATACAAATTGCTAAAAACGTTTCATATGAAGCTGACAGGTTAACAGCTTAATTACCCACAAAGGTATAACATTAATACAAATCAATGGAAACTTTCTACAGCTCCGGTAGCTTTTGTACTAGCTTTTAGTGCAAATTTTTCTCTGACATTTGCATCACAGATCTCAACATTGATATTCTTTTACTGATCTACTGGTGCACCGAGCGAGAGCTACTTTAGATGTAGCAAAAGAAGAGTACCAAAGTTCTGCCTTTCAGACCTGAGGAAGACCCTGGTTGAGTAAAACACAAGTGGTGGCTGTTCCAGATACCTTAACTCAAAAGGAAATAATTTCAAAGTTTTGCGAGAATCTTTTACATTTCAAAAACATATTTGATTACTGTATATAAATATGTAAGAGACCCGCAGAAATGGAGTTTAAAGGAAAGACGTTTGAAAAGAATATTCAAAGTGAGAATAATCCTTCCCCTTCCCCTACTCCAAACTCAACGTTTGGCCTACAAATCTTAAAACTATGAGAAATGAATGCATTTTGTGAATAGGTGGGCCAAATTTTGAAGGAGCAAGTGGGATACAGTCACTTATAAAGAATAAAAGTTATTTTCAAGGTCAACAACAAACACAAACCGATGTTCTAATCCAAAGACTAGTCTAGAAGCGACTGATGTGGGGAAAAAGGAAAGTGTTTAAAACCTGACAGAAAATATTGACTTATACCCTGCTTGTTCAGAAGAAAATGTAACACTAAATTTTTAAGCATCCAAACTCACTTCTTCATCAAATTAATGAAAAGATACAGTGAAATAACGACAGCAGCACACAGCATTAGGAATAAGGTATCATGCATACTAGGAATAATCCATGGATATCCCAGCCTAGGCTATTGCCAGGATAGAGATGGTCTATGGTAGGGAAATTACTTTTATTACAGTTAAAACGAGATTAAATAACCTATTAGAGATTTCTTCCAATCCTACTGGTCTTTCACATGTAAAAGTGAAACTGAAGTGAATAGGAAGAACTGATAAAGACTGACACATAACCTAACAAATGTCATTACTATAAAATGGAAAGCTAGGGATGCCAGCGCAAAACCAAGACTACAGAAACCAAACTTCTTAAGGCTTGTTTAACCATTTTAAAAGCAATTGGGTAGTAGTGTCCGACAGAAAACATGAGTGAAACCTGTAAAAAGCTTTGGAAAACTCCAAATTCAGAGTCATTAAATATTGAATACTTTCACAGAAAAAGATTCTTGAAATCTGAAATAACACACTTACTAACATTGTGGCAGTTATGTATGATTTCATAAGCAGAAAGTCCTAATTCATTCAGACCTTTTCTTCTTACAAGTTTTACAAAATTGTCGGCTAAATACCTTGTTCAACATTGAAAGATTCTGAAACTAGGTATCTTCACAGAAAGGCTTTTTTCCCCCAAGTGTAGTTTTTACAAGTAACATCCTACATGTTTCTTCACAAACTTCGCAACTTCTGTGTTTACTGCACCTGAGGCATTTTTTGCTATGCAGATATAGTCCCTGTATTTAGTATATGAAACTGAAGTTTAAACCTGAAGATCAAATGCTGTGAGGTCCAGGTTTGGACTGACTTGGCAGGCAGCAGGGTAGCTCATCAGAAAGATGTTACTACACTCACCAGAATATCCTATCTAAAACGCAGCTGCTAGCCCTTAGAGTAGACGAACACACAGAGAGTATCCCATGCAGAGAAGCTCAATATTTAGTCTTTTCTTAAATATTTTCTTGATGAAATCTGGTTTGGGGTGGGGTTTTTTGGGGTTTTTTTTTGTTTTGTTTGTTTCATCAATTGGCTGTAGGTCTAAACTTAAGTCTGCTTCCTGCCAACAAAACCTCCTGCAATAGAAACATCACCTTTCCTCCCTTCAGCCACCTGCCATTACCCTTGCGTTCTCTGACCAAGATATTTATAAAGGCTCACCTTAAAACGGAAGAGCAAGCCTTCTGTATAGTCAAAACAGCATGTACCTACGGTTTTCCCTCTCATTATTTCCAAGATGGTGAACCAGCTTGCCGATTCCCCTTTTAAGGAAGCATTTTCTTTGCAAGATGTCCTACTGATGACAGTAGCAGCACTGGGCATATTAATAGCAAAATGAATGAGGCACTTGAATAACAAGTGCTGATAAATACTTAAAGGGAGGGTGTCAAGAGGATGGGACGGGTCTTTTTTCAGTGGTGCCCAGTGACAGGACAAGAGGTAACGAACACAAACTTGAACATAAGAGATTCCACCTAAACAGGAGGAGGACCTTCTTTCCTTTGAGGGTGGCAGAGCACTGGAAGAGGCTGCCCAGAGAGGTGGTGGAGTCTCCTTCTCTGGAGACAATCAGAATCCACCTGGACATGTTCCTGTGCAACGTGCTCTAGGGTAGACCCGCTCTGGCATGGGGGGTTGGACTAGATAATCTCCAGAGGTTCCTTCCAACCCCATATCATTCTGTGATTCTATGAAGTGCCTTCACAACAGCTGTTTTCATGCCATACTGATTTCAGAACATACACAGATATTTGGTAGAAACCATATAGAGGCACAGGAAGTGAACGACAAATGCTATGTTTGGGCTTTAAGTTAATGTCCATCTCAGGTGGCATACCTCGGACACCTAAGATGGCAAAAAGCTCTGCTGTAGGCAACCCTGAGGCAGAGGGGAGGAGGTAGCAAAGCTACCGAGCTTCAATCTACGCACTGCCAGTAGCACTAGCTCCGGAGATATAGCAAAACTGACTGCAGCCAGCAGCGCATCAGCAGCACAGTGAAGCCCACACTGCTGTGTCTTCATTTATCCTCATGTTCCGTCAAGTCTCCTGAGAGCAGTGGGGGTGGTGGAATCCCTCACCACGGGATTGATTTGAGTGCCTTGCGGAGATAATTTGCACGTCAATATTGTTAACCATTTCATTTTTTTCTTGTGAAGGAAGGAAGATAACAAATCACATTGGAAGCCACAGTCAATCTTCCAGGAAATTCAACAAATCAAGAACTGGTAGCCTCACTGAGCTGACGGAAATAGGGACGGGCATGTTAGGAAGTAAAATCTGAAAATCATAATACAGACAGGCAAAAGAGATTTTAAGGATAAAATTACAAAAAGCAAAGAGATTTTTTTTCAAAATAATATATTAATAGCAGCATGTCTGCTGAAGAGTTTCTGGAAGCAATAATTGGTCAAAGGGACTGTGTTTTATCAGAGAACTGAAACTAATTATTTCAATGGTGGCTAGGAAATAATTAAGAGAGGTGGCACACAATTTCTTCACAGGAGGAAAGTCAGAGAAACCGCCTAAAACTAAGATGTAAAGAAGGAAGGTTTAAAACCAGAAAAGAGTAAGTAGTAATATTCCCGTAAGAGTCCTAAAAGAAATCACACTGTACTCCTCACTTGAACAGGCTTCAGCAGAGACACATGGATTTCTGAGTTTTTCTTTAAGGGACTAATGGAAAACTAGGGAAAGTTCAGACTAGCAAAATCTGACTTTTATATCAAGTGAATTGATAAAAACTGTAATAAAGAAAGAAGTAGCAGGCAGACAAATAAATATAACATAGAAAAGCCAAGACACAAAGTCGCATCTCATGAGGGTATTTCAAGCTCTCTGAAAGAGGTGATAGATGAGGATGAGGCCATTTCAATTGATCTGCTCTACTTGGATTTCCAATAAGGTTTTGACAAGGCTTCTCACCAAAGTTTCTAAAAAAATTAAACTGCATGGAACTACAAGGAAGGTCCTTTACAGGATGTTTTATTAAAATGTAGGATGTAAGGCATAAGAATAAAAAGTCATTTTTCTTAACGTAGGGAAGCTAAACTGTGGGCCCACACGAATCCTCTTCAACGTATTTAAAGCTCAGGAAAACAATGAGTAGTGAGGCAACAGAGTTTCTTCATGAGTAAAAATTATTCAGGGTACTAAAAATGAAAACTGACTGCGACAAGTAGCAGAATGATCTCACAATACTGAATGATGAGAAATCAATCAATGTCAGGTGAAATTTAAAGCAAAGCATTTGAGGAAAACCAGTCTAAATATATATATATTTATTAAGGTATTCTAAATTATCTCTCAACATTCAGGAAAGATCTTGGGAGTCATTATGGATAGTTCTTTGAAAAGCTCAGGGGCAATGAACAAGGAAAATAGAATGGTAGGAATCATTAACAAGGAATGAAAGACAGCCATAAAAGCATCATTATGCCACTTTATAAACCCATGGTGTTCCCATAGCTTGAATACTGCATGCCTTTCTGGGTACCCCATCTCTAACAGGATGGAGCAGCAGAAGAAAAGAGATAAGGACAACCAAATGATGCAAGAAACAACACAGCATCTATACACAAGATCACAGAGACTAAGGCTTTCTAAACTTTGAGAATAATGACCAAGGAAAGTTAAGATGGAATCATGCAAAAATAAGGAATGTCATCGCAAAGAGGTTTAGAGAAAAAGTTATTCACAATGTCCCAGTTTGACTTGATGCTTCCTAATTTCTGCATTATCAGGTAGCAGTTCTAAAACTAGGAAAAGAAAACAGGTTTATCTTTTTGACCACAATGTATAAGTAGAATATCAAAAATCATTGCCAAGGACACTGTGGGAGCCAGCTGTATAAACAGGTCTAGAAAGACAAAACCAGAAAAGCAATAGAGAAGTTAATGGAAGGAATGACCTATAACAGCCAGAAAGATGTGATTACAACAGCGGGCTTGATCTGCTCGTCAATAGCTACAGACTACCAGAAGTTGGGGAAGTGCTGGGAGAAGCGTAACTATGTACTTGCTCCGCTTCTCTGTTTTTTTCACAAATACCTGCTCCTGGCCAGTATCAGAAACAAGACACACAGACCACTGATCACACCCAGTAAGAGATACTCTTGTGTTCCCTTGTCTGCTAAGCAGTTGGCAATGAGAAACACCAAGAGAACAGACACGGACTTAATAAAAGAGTAGTCACCCCTTAGGTTTTGGATCTTCATTTTCTTTTTGCTAACTTTGTCTCCTGTTCATTTAGACATTTGTATCTCACTCATTTTGTACTGCGGATCTGTGTTCTTCTTTGTCACTTTCACCCATATTGACATTCCTTCCCCACTATATTTAAGCCATATATTTATAAGAAGTTAGACATTTTTATGTTAAGTCTCAATTTGGCCGGGAGCAGCTGGCTGCTCTGGGCAGCTGGACACAGTCTTGAGGAGAAAGGTCGCAGTAACTAAGAGGTTTTAACAGGCCATTTCTCAGGATTACAAAATTCTACTCAAAATTGCTCAGAGTTTGGTGAGGAGTTGGGATCTGAAATTTCTCACATTCCCATCCTATCACAGCATCATAAACCACCTGCTTCCTCTGTAATAAGCCTAGGCCTCTTTGCTCTCACTTAGATCTTCCCTTTCTCAGTTATTAAATACTAAATTATGTTGCTCAGTCCATTTAAAATACGATTGCACAATGCAAGAATTATAGGGATTGGAACAACAACGGAAGCTCTAAATGTAGCTAAATAATAATTCAGGTTTGACAAAATGAAGACATCAGTGGTACTCACCTACAAGATTCTCTGCATGTTGCTATCTTGACCTGAAGCAACCCATAAAATATATATGAAAAGTATGAAAAGAAACAGAATAAATATTCTTTTGCATCCATTGGTGTCTTCCACGTGCAACAGGGATCTTAACCCTGCTGAAGAGATTATGCCTGAAAACTGAATCGTAAGTTTGACTCTGTTCCTCTGTATCAACATGTATCATCTTGCACTATTTACTTAACTACGTTAATGTGAGCAAACTATGTGGCTCCAACAGAATTCCAAACATGTCCATTACAGCATAATACATCCTAATGTACATGGGGCACAGAGACTCTTTAGTTATCCCAGTACCTTTGCAAACTGCACTGCACTTTAGAATATTTTTTTTTAGTGCCTAGTTTGAGAGAGGAGAATGATGGTATTTTTTTCCTCCCCAGAGAACTTCATCCATTTAAGTTCAGTGAAGGCTCAAACAGAATGAGGACAAACTGAGCTGAAAAAGTAAAAGGATACCTGTAAAGCAGCTGAAGGAAACCCTAGCTCCATCCTTCACAGAAATTGCTCTTTTTCCTCATTTACCTGGATTTGGTGACAGTGACTGCACCAAGTTTGTAAGCAGCTCTGCCTAGCTTAATAAGAATATGCTGGCAAAAAGAAACACGTTCTTCCTCTGGTTTTTATTGCCTGCAAAATGTCATGAGAGTTTCAAATTCAAGCTATCAGTGTGAAGGAGAATAGACCATAAAAGCAAGGATTATTGCCTCAGAAATAGCTCTACTTTTCCTACCTTTCAATAATGAGGCAAGACCTTTATAGAAGATACCACAGTGATCAGCATGGTATAAAGAGGAAAAAAGCACATACATGATTTGATACCAGGAAAAAAAAAATATTAGATTTTACACAGTATGCAAGAGAGAGCTAGAAAGAGGGGCCTCTCTTCTTTGCAAATCGTGCTCTTAAGTCTACGTATGCAAAGAATGTAGGATCTGTCTTTTAAAATCTGATCTTAACGCTTCTATTCTGCACTGAGAAAATTAAGTGCAACTACTAGAGAAAAGTGCAAAAAGTCAAACGTATTCCTGCAAAAATGCACTGTGTAAATTGCATGCAAATGAGTTGTCATTTTCTAAGAGCACATCTCCTCCCGTTGGAAAAGGAAAACTTAACTCTAAAACATGCTGCTCACATGCTGTTTATAAGCTATTAAGGTAAACCAAAAGACATGCTCTGCAAATTCTATTTTCACCTGTTTCTTGCTGGTGAAATACAGTCGAAGACCTACTTTTGAAATACATACAAAGGTAATTTATTCTTCAGTATGAAGGAAAGAGAAATTCTCGGGTGCCTTTGATCATAAAGACACATCTTCTTGTGAAATATATGCCAGATGCTCGGATTCCTCTGAATCTGGGTTTTTGGTCAAACTCAGTCCTTAAAATATATTCTTTTATATCAAACATTTAAAAATGTCTATTATCTGAACTAGCACCAAGACATTTGAAATAATTTCCAAAGGAATTAGATATTTTCTATCTAGTTTTACGTTATTATGCATATATCAAAATTATATCGAACTCAGTTATTCTACTACTATGAATTTCTCATCTTATCTACTTTAGAAATGCTTAAATAGCAGGTATTTAAAATCTCAAACTTACAGCACAAGCAGAGACCGCTTAACATAAAAGAAACCAAACAACGTCCTGTCCCCCAAACCAAAATCACAGCCAATCTTCATTGATAGCTGAAGCTCCAATGTCCTTAACTATATTAAAACAAAACTCAAAAGAAAAATCAGTATTTTCTGCCTGCTCAGGTATTCATGGTGTCCATATTCAGAGTGATACACCAAGAAATGATGCAAAAAAACTTTTATATTTCAGGACTTCAATTTGTCTCAAAAAACATTTTGGGGGGAATGGATTTCATGGCAAGTTTTAGAGATTTGCTTCTTTTTTGAAACAGAATGAAAATAGTTATTGACATACCAACATTCACCATGAAGAGAAACACAAGCTGAAAACAGCTCTGCACAGCAATGCAAGCCCCTTCAGAGGCTCCTCACGGTCTAACCCAATTTTTCGAAGAGATTCAGCATTCAAACTCATTCAGATACTGCAACAGCAAGGGGTGCGAGGCTTGAATGGCTTGAAAAATCTGGGACGTACCGCGTACAGACCACCATTCTCCATCTGTGCAACCAGAGTGACAGGAGGGGAATATTCTGAAAAGCAGTACATCCGTGTGAGTAAACTCAGGCGGTATGTTAAAAAGTCACCTGACAGCTAACCCCACAGGATATTAATTAGAGTCTGAATTTGAAACAAATATGATAAATGTGCAACTCAAAAGCTTAAAATTTCCCCCTCTTTTCAAATATGGTTTTAATGCTACATTTTGGGACACAAACATAATAGCACTCTCAAAATATCCTCATTCCCTTTTTAATGTAACATTTATTCTGTTATGTTGATTTTGTTCATCTCTGAGCCGGAATTTAACAGTAGATTAGATCACTTTAGAGCTTTTGTTACTATGGTAACACTGCGCTGCAGTTATATTTCTTCACCTCCAATCTTGATTTTGAGGTGACTGGTTATATTTATTCCTGTCCTTTACAGGATCTCGGTGTGATGGAAAAGCATTTGGTAGAAGAAAAACGTTAGCTTAAGCTCCCATCATAAGGTGGGCAGTCGGTACCGGTTAATTTGTGCTGAAGGTTAAGCGCACTGTGGGTGAAATGCATTCACTTAACTTTTCAGGGCTTGAAGTTCTAAATTAAATTAAATTACAGGTGAGTAAAGTTTGTGCCGGCCACCCTTGGATCTCTTCTCTGAATAGCTTAGAAACCGTACGGCACTGCAGAGATATTCTGAGAAGGCACCAGCTCCTCTCAGAGATGAGGGACTTATCACCCGACACAAAGATGCAGAAAACCAACCAAGCAGCATCAACCAGATCTCACTACATGCTATACAAAATCTTCTTCCTCATCAAAGCTGAGGTCCACGCTGCAGAAGTTTCCTGCACACTAGGACTACAAGACCTGGACACTGTCCCCAACCCCAGACAGCCCAACTGTCCCACGTGGAACTCAAGCTCCCTATGCAGAGGGATACAGCAGTATTGGTGTGTAGAAGGTTTCTTCTGTACTTGGCTGCACTGTACCTGGCTTTATTGGCCTACAGGAGCGGGCACCTTTCACAAACATTAAGCGTTCACAAAAATACAGATAGGAATAGCATCCAGGCTTATTAAAAACACCACCTGACATTCCTCGCTATGGGCTTTTATTTTATGTTGCTGATAAATCTGTTAAACTGAGCTGAAGTTTTAAGAGGAGAAGATGCTTATATAAGATGGTTGAAGAATAAGGGGCTTAATCTTCTCCCTCTTCCTCTGCAAAAGGAGAAAGACTTCTCAGCCAAAATAGCCTACATACAGATAGCTTCCTGCACAAAATTACCCTTCGGAGGCAGAGATTTCTTTCAGAAAACTGCTAAGGAAGCGTAAGGCTACATTCTTATTTAACTATGACTAATGTTGCGGATAGTCTCCTCTAGGCATTTGTACCAGGCTGATTTTTTCATGGGAAATTTCAAGAAAAATGTTTGGGCAATTTCTATTGTAGATTTACAGAAAAATACATTTTTCCCATATCACTTTTGTTTGAGATACATCTTTCATCATCCTATGCAAATCAAGTCAAATTATGACAACTCGGGAACTTGCAAAATACGTAGCTCATATACAGAGGTAAGACTCTCATTTTTGGAAGCTAAACGTCTCCAAAATAAATCCCCTTTCCCCAGTCAGGCTAGAACCTTAGCTCTCAATCTCCATTCCCAAGGGAGCAACCAGAGTTGTTCCACCCCCTTCGAGCTCCCAGCTGCATCCAAAAGTGCATGCAAAAACCTTTGCTGCAGACAGCAGGAGGACTAATTAATTTTTAATTAGGGAACACATTACATTAGCCTAATTCTACCAGCAACCACGGGGTGGCGATCATGTTCTGTGCTAGCAAATTAACAGCTTTTAGATCACAAGGTCACTTTGCACAAATAAACATCATGTACATCCTCTCGAAGGAGATTCTTCCGATTCCTTCTCCTAATGCTGAAGAATTGCAGAATTCATCACATTCCACCTGCACCTAATTTTCTTTACTATAAATCTAAATCCCCACTCTTAGCTTATTTCATCAGTTGGTCTTGTCTCATTTTTTTCCCCCTCTGTCAAGGAGTCCAATGAAAATTATTGCATGATGTCATGCTTGCATTCATTCCGACCCAGCAATCGTTTTAAGATTTGCAGGCTACCTCTCATAAAGATAGATATCTGATTGCAGAGTAACTGGTAAACACTAAACTGCATATCAAGTAGTGTAGCTCACTCCAGTGGCTCACTAAAGCTTCATTGGGTTTGTCCTTGAGGCAATGAAAGTAACTACTTAATATTTCACCATCTCTTTGATCATTTTTATAACATTTAGATACCAAAGAACGTTAGCTGAAGTGTAACAGCTGCTTGTCAGAAAAAAAGTACATTTTAATTTTATTTTTTTTAACTACTCCTTCCCATGAGATTGATCGAGATACAAAGATGACAGGTATTCACACAGAAACCAGAAGCAATTCCACAGAATCCAGTCAATCTGCATTGGTGCAAACGGCAAAATAATGAAAACAAAGAAACAATCAGAGCACAGTAACAGCCATGATGGCATTTAAAAATTAACAGAGGGTGGACTTGCTAAGTGTTGAATACATCTAGGGGAAGGCAACATTCCTTGGGGACCGGCAATTTCTTGCTGAAAAGCCAGCTTTATTTGCCAGTAACTTGTGCCATCATTCACCTGTGTGGCTGTAAATGCTCTCAGATCAGGTAGGCAAAGCCCAAGCCTGCTTTGTGCAGGACCAAGTAAGCGCACAAGAGAGGAAAAGAGGAGAATCGGACTCTCCGATATTCACTCTGCCTAGATGTTCACAAGTTTTCCAATTTGGTTTTAGAATAAAAAAAAAAAATATTATGATCTAGCCAGGCAAATGTAACTTTACATATAAAGTAGGCCAGGTTGATCTTGATGGAGTGAGAGAACCTTTATGGAATAAAAATGATTATGCCCTACAGGAAAAAATAAGAATGGGCAGCTTATTTAGGATGCAAATATTTTGACATTTATTCAGTGCTTTACTTGGCGGCAGCCGCAGAAACAGCGCACACCCTTCCCGTACCACTCGACAGAGACCTCAGCAGGAAAAGCCAAAACTACTGAAAACACACTGGCTTGATATCAACAAGCAGAAATCTTTGGCCACAGAAACGGGGCGCTGGGGTTTTCACAACTCTGAATCAACATTCAGATTGGTCAAAGGCATGTACCTGTTGCCAGAAAAGAGGACATGTGATGTATGTTGGTATAGCAAAATTCAGTTCACTTGGTGGACACACACAATTTTGTCGCAAAACCCGGCAAAAAAGATTCATCCTTTCCTGGTCTTTGCTTTGAAGCACCAAACTTGCATTTTTGATGAGTGTTAACTGGCTCTTAGGGAAGACCTCTTATAGACAACATTGCCGGCTTCTATCCATATGCGAATTCAACAGTCCGGCAACCCTAGGGGAAATTGACTCCCAAATTCCCTGGTGTACAAAAGCCATAGCACGTGTCGCTACACTCAAGCTACAAACCAATCCTGCCATGTTAGCTATCATTGCTACTGACTTTCAGCAAGGAAAGAGACAGAAGGTTGCTGGCCAAGACAAGAGAAAACCTGTCACTTTGCTACATCTCCAAGAGAGCTCTGGCTCACAGGAGGGTCCAGCAAGTGGAAGCAGCTAGAAGTAGGAAGCTTGCTAGATGTGGTGGCTGAGTCAGCCAGTACACAGTCAGGACTGGAAAATCATTCCAAACATGCCAGCACAGGAAGGAGCTGAGGAAACATCAGGAAAGGTTGGGCAGAGGAACTGAAGAACAATTGTTGCAGGCATTTCAGAAGGCATTCACGCATGCATAGAGCATAAGTCGTGTGCAAGCCCTGCAAGGAAATTCAGTGGAGTAGCTGAAAAAAGAAGAAACACAAACCAACTTGCATCCGTGGGCAACACTTCTCTTTTGTAAATTAAATTCAGCCTGTTCTCAGGGTGAGTCAGATACCCTTGAAGAGGAAGAAGAACATCTCCAGAGGTCTTTAACCATTTAAATTACTCTGTCTCATTGCTATGGGTAGGCAAACTTACTTGGCATTTTATCAAGTTGCAACTGATGTATCAGACATAACTTCCCTGAGTCTCTGTGAGCTGAGTTTCAATTTGCTATCAATGGGCAGACCCGGACACAGAAATCCTCCCAAGGAGAGGAGCCTGTGAACTGTGGGACTAACAGCTGGGTGAGCTGGCACTGGGAGAGGGAGCCCAGACTCAGCGCACAAAGAAAGGTCAGGCTCTCACAGCTCTCCTCCAGAAGAGGGAAGATACAAAAGCGAGACTTTGACTAGGTCTCCCTATTTAGCAGAACTGGTAGAGAAGGATGAGTGTTGTGCTGGTTCTCCTCCTTCCCTTTACGAGTGCAGCAATAGTTTTCACAGAATCATAGAATAGCTTGGGTTGGAAGGGACCTTAAAGATCATGGAGTTCCAACCCCCCTGCCCTGGGCAGGGACACCTCCCATCAGACCAGGTTGCTCAAAGCCCCATCCAGCCTGGTCTTGAACCCCTCCAGGGATGGGGCAGCCACAGCTTCTCTGGGCACCCTGTTCCAGTGTCTCATCAGCCTCTCAGATTGTGCTGATCTGTCGTGCCACTTGGAGCAGACAGCACCATCTTACTGGGAGAACAGGAGCAGCCGTCTACTCTTGTATAGGAGACACCAGATCTGAAGGACAAGGCTAACTTGTATGCAATCCTCCCTTAGCAGAGAGACACGGCGATGCTCTGGGCTTTGTTGGAAAAGAGGCAGCTTGCTGTCACCAACACAACTGCATCTTAGCTATCTCTGTAAAATCCTAATGGTAATGGAGTATCCTGTGGATCTTACCTGGAGATCGAAAGATCTCATCTTATCTTATCTCATCCAGCTGTCTCCTCGTTAAAAACTGTAGTGACTTGTACTCTCTAGGACTTGGCAGCAAGTTATGCGAGACACACGAGCTGTATCACATCCCCCCACGCCCCAAGACAAATGCACTCTAGCCAGCAAAGACGGTCTGGAGAGAGAACGTTTATCTCCGATGTCTGCTGAACAGTTTTGCTTTCACTAAGGAAAATGTATGATTTCACCATATAGTAAAATTGGTTGACTTTATCTCATACCCTCCATAGAAGGCTTTAAATCAAGCAGTTTAATACACCAAAAGGTACCTGCCTTATCTCGATTAGGTTTTTAGAAAGGGCTAATTAGACCAAACTACTTGGCAGTATCTTTGTCCTGAAACCTCAAATTAGGAAAAGCATTTTTATAAGAGATTGACAGCCAGAGCGCATAGCCAGAATCGAACAGAACCACATTCAAATTAGCAAAACACAAATGGAAACTTTGAGGCCCTCTAAAAGGACAATCACGACTTGCTATCTGCAGAGAAATGATAAAATGATAGCATTAATAGAGGTCCTGAAATTCCTAAACTTTTATGCTGCTTAGTGTTTCAGGCGCTTCAATACACCATTAACCCAGGTGTGAGGGCAAAATCTGCAATTTTTCTAATTACTTTTGGTTTTCAGAACAGGCCATTCTTTTTCACTGTAACATTTTTCTAAATTCAAGTACACAAGAACAACAAGGCATCACCCATGTTTCTGGCCACAGATAACACTGGGTCCCTCTGCTGACACATTTTAGCTAGATAAATTTGTCTGCTTTCACACATTTTCCTGATGGCTTTTTTGCATTTTACTTTAAAAAGAGACTAACTCATGTCAGGAATTAATAAAGAATTATGCATAACGTGTCAGAACCTTATCTTACGGAAAACAAAGACAGTCAGGATGGCTCTAAGTTGGCCCAAAAAAAAGCAAGACACTTTACAGGAGAAGTAGAAGTATTCTGAAGTGCCTTTCATTTAAACACATGCTTTTCAGTAGATAAGTAAGATTCTTCTTAACATATGTTTGCATATACTCCACAAACATTCTGTATATTTAATCTATTTCTACTTTATTAAGGTGTGGAAAGGAATTCGCCTTCCAATATTTATTCTGCTCTTAAGTCTGTTTCAGTTTTGTACTGTGTGTTCCCTAATCGAGGACACTAAATTTCTATTCATGTTTTGTTCTTTGTTTTCTTGTGTCCTTGCAGCTGATTCAAAACAAGGCTGCCAAAGACAGAATAAGAAGATTTTTATAGTAGCCCTTCGCTGATAATATTTAAAGCGGCAGCTGATCACAAGATAATTTTTTTTTTTAAATCTCAAAATCAAAGATAATCTGAATGTTACATATTTGAATTTAAACTGTAAATATGGTATGCTGATTTGATGATGCTTGTTCCGATCTGTGTACAGCTTTCAATGAAGAACCACAATTAATGAATCAGGCACCAAAATGGGAAACGTCTACAGAATGACAGAATCTTCATGTTACAGAATCACAGAATCTTTACGGTTGGAAAGGACCTCTGAGATCACCAAGTCCAACCATACAAGCACAAAAGACCCCCACAATCTCAGCCACTAGAGCATGCCCTGAAGTGTCACATCTGCACGTTTCTTAAATCCCTCCAGGGATGGTGACTCCACCACCTCCCTGGGCAGGCTGTTCCAGTGCCTGACCACCCCCTCAGGAAAGTCATTCTTCCTAATATCTCATCTAAACCTCTCCTTGGCGCAACTTCAGACCATTTCCTCTGCTCCTGTCATTATTCCCTTGGGAGAAGAGGCCAACCCCACCCCTCTGTACACCCTCCTTTCAGGGAGTTGTAGAGGGCAACAAGGTCCCCCCTCAGCCTCCTCTTCTCCAAACTAAACATGCCCAGTTCCCTCAGCTTCTCCTCCTATGACTTGTTCTCTAGACTCCTCACCAGCTTGGTGGCTCTGCTCTGGACACGCTACAGCACTTCAATGTCCTTCCTGCAGTGAGGGGCCCAGAACTGAACACAGCCCTCGAAGTGAGGCCTCACCAGTGCCCAGTACAGAGGCACAATCACTGCCCTGCTCCTGCTGGCCACGCTGTTCCTGATACAGGCCAGGATGCTGTTGGCCTTCTTGGCCACCTGGGCACACTGCTGGCTCACGTTCAGCCAACAGTCGACCAACACCCCCAGGTTCTTTTCTGCTGGGCAGCTTTCCAGCCACTCTTCCCCAAGCCTGTAGCGTTGCCTGGGGTTGTGGTGACCAAAATGCAGACCTGGCACCTGGCCTTATTGAACTTCATGCCATTGGCCTTGGCCAATTGATCAAACCTGTCCAGGTCCCTCTGTAGAGCCTTCTGACCCTCAAGCAGATCAACACTCCCACCTAGTTTGGTATCATCCGCAAACTTACTGAGGGTGCACTCAATCTCCTCATACAGATCATTGATAAAGATATTAAACAAAACTGGCCCCAAAACTGAGCCATAAGGGACACCACTGGTGATCAGCTGCCAACTGGATTTCACCCCATTAACCACAACTCTCTGGGCACGGCCATCCAGCCACTTTTTTACCCAGTGAAGGACACAGGCCATGATTCATCACAATTCAGCAAACTCTCCTGCTGCCCCAAGCAGGTACCTGCTTCCATTGTCCCCCATCCTCTCCGTGTTCCCCTCCTTCTGCCCGGTGGCAAGAGGGCAGGCGACCCTCTGCCTCTCCTGGAGCGCCATCCAATCCTCCCCTCGGATTTACCTCAGCCCTTCCCGCCGCTGCCGCGCGACCCATTGTCTGCTCCAACCGCCTTTAGATCCGCGCGCGGCTCCTGGCCACGCCCCCTCCGCGCCTGATTGGCTGCCGCAGACTTCCTGCTTCCGGCTGGGGCTGTGAGGTGGGGGGGGGGCTACCTCTGTAATTTGACTTAGAGGCCTATTGATTTAGGAATTAGTCTTGCCAAACTAGGGAGAGCTGTTTTACTCTGCTCATCCCCCGAGTTGCAGCAGTGAAGAGGTTAAGGCAATTTCATGCTGCTTTGTTTCTGACAGTGTGAGCCCAGGGGCTGTGAAGTCCATCTGCAGTAAAGCACTCAGCCATGGACAATGGGGTCTCCTCGCTGCGAACGCTGCTTAGATGCTCCACGAGAGTGATGATGATAAGATTAGCTGCAAGAAGCTAAACACTTGACCCTACGCTTGTGCTGCTATGTTTTATACACCAGAGAAGTGTTAATTTTATGTAGGGCTCCAGTGGCCTGTAAAGGCTGAAGTATCAGTCGGAGATGCTCCACCCCTGAGACCAACTTTCGCTCTTCAATAAACGTGCCCCATTGTGGCACTGGAAAGAATGAGATACGCTCCTCAAGAGGAATATTTTGGGCCCAATCAACATATGTATGGAGTTGCCCTGACTTAATGAAACATCGTCTCCTCCTGAATTGTAGGCGTGATTCAATGTCTATGTTTTAGACTCACTTGGCATAAATTACCATGCTTTGAGTCAAACTAATTATTTTTATAGGCTTCCTTTTGTAATCTTTGAATTCCCAGTAAAACTGCATCTCACTATGGTTTTAAAAGAAAACCTCGGTGTCCTAATTTATGGCTACACATCTTTGCCTCCTTCCTATTAGTGCCTTCAGGTATAAGCGCTCCCCTCTCTCGCCAGGATCACCTCTCTCCTTCCCCCCAGGACCATGATTTTGGGCTTCCAAGTCCGTGGTGATTTGCTGTGACTGCCCCCAAGGACCTAACCTCAGCACAAGTACTTGCCTTCACCTTGTCTCTTAGGGGCAACAACGGGGGAAACTGGACACCTATTTGCTTTCAGAAAGTTCTATATTATTCTGTGTTACAGATGAAGAGTTAAAAGAAAAAGTGCATCATAAAAAAAACCAAATCCACATATATTCTGCATTTACCAGCAATCATCATCCGTCAGGTATCGTGATAGACACAGACACTTAGCTTGCTCTCTGCGTTCCAGCCTGCACCTCCTTGCTAGCCTTCACCTCCTTGCTAGCCTTCACTCATCACACACCAGAACAGGCTCTTTACACCCTTTTTTGGTTTGTTTGTCTGTTCTCTTGAACTGAGCAAACTAATATATGCAGTTTTCTCCTAGAGGAATAGATTTCACCAGATGACTTGACCCACAGACTGATTTAACTACTCATTTGTCTTCACAGCCAAGAGCAAATAAATAACACAGATATACATGTTACACAGAACACTGACAAAAGTTGGGGTTTTAAAAATTTTTTTCCATATATTCTATCATATATCATTATATTTGCTTCCTTAAGCCACATAACTTTAGACGAAGACCTTTCAAAAGCAGTGTCTAGGGTGTTAAAACCTGTCCTTGTGTGCCAGGTTTGTTATGATGTTTTCAACAGTCTTCTGCGTGTTCAAAGTATAGCTGAAAGAAACCTGGCTTTATTTCTAAAAAAAAAAAAAAGTGAGACTTTGTTGTCATAGTCTGTTCATGTTTGTTTGACATGGGTACGTTTTAATCTGCCTGAAGTGTGTATGAATGCAAAACCTCAAATCAAAACCGCGTCTACAGTTTGGGTTTCGGTGAAGCTGCTCACAGAGAGTTGGTGAATTTTCAGGGTATTCTATAGGCTTTGTTTGAAATTGATGCTGATAATGAAACTCAGATGTCTGCATATAAACTTCAGCAGCATTCCCTCTTTTCCATCCTCTCTCCTAGGCTAGTTTCTTTATTACGAAACCCACGAGAACATCGTTCAAGAGACACTTACATTGCTGCTTTTATCTCAAGCAATGTAGCTGTCTCCTGAATTATCCACTTCACAGGATATATTAGTAATAGAGTGTAAGCACTGGTTTACTAGAAGTCTGATGTTCTTTTGGTACAGATGCTATGGTGAAATGAAAGAGATTTCAGTGACTCTGGAAACTTCGAGGTTCAGCAAATTCAGGGAGTCACGGCAGGTTATCTGCAACACAAAATGGAGGAGCTGACTCATCCAGGAATCTACTTTTTTAATATCTGCTAAGGTGCCAACCATTGTAAACCTTCCAATACAGACCTAGCCTCATCGACCCCTGTTTAAATGCATATAATGTCAATAAGTAGTGTTCTTCATGCACTAGGTAGAACTGTTTCATCCAAACCAGCTGTTAACATGTCAGTTGGAGCACTGTGTCCAGTTCTGGGCTCCCCAGTTCAAGAAGGACAGGGAACTGCTGGAGAGGGTACAGCAAAGGGCTACGAAGATGATTAGGGGACTAGAACATCTCTCTTATTGGGAAAGCCTGAAGGACTTGGGTCTTTTTAATCTGTAGAAGAGAAGACTGAGGGGGGATCTGATCAATGCTTATAAATACCTAAAGGATGGATGTCAGGAGAATGGGGACAGTCTCTTTTCAGTGGTGCCCAGTGACAGGACAAGAGGTTAACAGGCACAAACCTGAACACAGAAGATTCCACCTAAACTTGAAGAGGAACTTCTTTTCTTTAAGGACGGCAGAGCACTGGAATAGGGTGCCCAGAGCGGTGGTGGAGTCTCCTTCTCTGGAGACATTCAAAACCCACTTGAACACCATCCTGTGCAACCTGCTCTGGGTGACCCTACTCTTGGCAGGGGGGTTGCACTAGATGATTTTCAGAGGTCCCTTCCAACCCCATATCATTCTGTGGTTCTGTAATTGGCTAACCTAACTATTTTGCAGCGAGCAAGCTTCCTTGAGTGCCTTCTCACAATCAAACCTTCTACTGCCTAAACACCTTCACCCAGAAATCTTCCAGAAGTTTCTAAAGTGCCTTTGCTTCCTGAAGCACAACATGGCAGGGCAACACACAAACAAGCACACGGGTGACCAGCAGTGGGGCTACGTATAAGCTTAGCCACCAGCTGCTACCCTTCTTGGGAAGGTTCCATTTTGCCAGGAAGGTGTGAACCACGAAGCTGCCTCCCATCTGATCAATCTTTTGCATGATCCTTTTCCCTCCTCTCCTTCAGGTTTTTTCCTGCTTTCCTAGGAAGGCGTTCCCTTCTTATTCTGGTGTAGGAGAAGGAAGGGTGATGAGCCCAACCACAACCCTGAAGGTGGTGTGTTGTTTACAAAAAGTTATAGCATCACTTCAGACACTGACCATGCCTTTACTCCTCTTCAGATGTACGGTGAGCTGGTGGGAACTAACGTCTTCAGTTCTTACTGAGGCAGAACTCTTACTGGACCAGCGGGATTTTTATCCAAATAATGAAAATGTCACTGCAAGTTCATGATGTTATATTTCACAAGTGGGACTTTCAGAGGTCAGAAAAATTCAGTTATTGTAACATATGCATTGCTGGATCGAAGAGCTTGCACCGTGGGGAATAAGAGTTTGACATAAAAAAAACCCCGCCCAGCCATGTCTAGGATAAAGAAAAGGTGCTTCATAGAGAACAGACCTGTAAAAATGCTGCATTAATACTAAAAATATACACTGGGGGCTACCGTTGCAGTCTAGGTGCACAAATGGTTTCCACAAAGAAAGCCATTTATTTCTCTGTGTATACCTTATCACCAGGAGCGCGCTACGCTCAACCCTATAACAACTCGCTTTCATCTCCAGTGCCTCTCTTACAAGCGAGACAGTATTATGCTCACGAACGAATGCGAGTTGCCCAGCTCGGGGAGTTACATGGCGTAGAGAGCCTTCATACAGATATTTAGTCATAAATACTGTCATTACAGAGAGGCACAAGAGTCTGTGCTTTTGCCGTGAGTGCATCTGCTGCGAGGCAGTGCAGCCCTTCGAAGGTCATGCCACAGCAACCCAGTCTCGACCCGGCTGATATCTGTCCGACGGAGCCGGAGCGTAACTGGTGTCTGTCCACATACTGCAGATGCACAGTGGAAAAGAGCCAGGAGTCCAGTCATACGGCAATGACCAATATTCTGCATTTATATACAGCAATAAGCGCTTGCAACACCTAACAAATGAGGCACAGCCTACATTTTCAATACTGTACACACAGAACGGGGCTATTTACACAACTTTCCCTAATCTGCTTCAGGAATGTGAACATATTCGTCTGTTCGGCGTGTTTTGGCCCTTAAGAGAAAGTTCTGATGTAGTCCAGCACACAGCCAAACCGCACAGCCTGCCAGAGCTAGGCAGGGGCAGCAAGTTATTAACAATCTGCTCGTTACCATAACGGTGCAGCAGCTGGAGATGGCTCACCACTGTGAACCTTCGCAATGGCTCGCTCTTCCATCAATATTCCTAGATATAGTAAGCGTCTGAAGAAAGGAAAGATCTCAATAAACTGCCACTCACTAATGCAAAAAGAAAAAAAAAAAAAGAAAAAAAGAGAAAGGGATAAAGGGAAAGAAAGTACTTTGAGAGTGACTGCTTCAATGCAAACCAAACCGAACGTAGTCAATACCTCTGCTGACCTGACCTGCCAGGACTTTTAGGAGCCATACGGCAACAGACCATTAGTAGCAACAGATTTTGAAAAATCATTATTTTAGTCCCATGATACAAATATTGACTTTTATCTGTTCTCTCTGTGGGCTAATCCCTCTTGTCATTTTTGTAATCCCCATTCCCGCACCTCATAAGCTTGAATCCTATTTTCTATGTAGTAGCATGTGATGTCAAATAAAGATACTCAAAAGCCTCTGGAAGTCTGGTGAAAGGCCTTACCTTTACCCAGAGTTTCTTAAGTAGCATTTAATTTCTCCAAGGAATAATTGCAACACATCTCAGAAAGCATTGCAATTCAGGTACCGCCTGGTGGGCTGTGGATTGAAGTATTGCTGTTGCACATAACTAGGGGGCACCATAAAGGAAAACATCGACGTATTTGAGTAAAAAAATCTTTTTAGACTTGATCGACGAATGATATGCCTTGCTTGCATTTTACAGTGCCTTCAGAATTTCCATTCTAACCTGATTTTATGTTGCTCACAATTTTCTGATAGTGTCAAGCCTCTTCTTCCCCTCTCTCCCCCCAAAGGACGTAAGATTTTTATGCATTTAAAAAAAAGCTGAGAAAAGATTCACTCATAGAGAAATTCACTTATTCACTCAGAGAAATTTAACCCTTTATCCATCCCAAGCAAGCAGTTTGGTGAGCAGGGGAATTCACAAACCTCAACTTCCTCACAATTCTTATCCCTTTGGATTACAAAGTGTTCCTACTTTCTTGATCTCAAAATATCCCTGATCTGCATTAGTTGTTAGATATGTTATGGCATTTAAAATAGAAAGTAAGGTTTAAAAATCTTATTTCTGTAATAGAGATATTAAAGCGATGAAGAGGGCAGATGAGGACCGATGAGCTCCTTTCTGCTACTGCCCCAAGCCTGGAGAGGCAGCGCTCCTGCAGAGCCCGTGTGTGCAAGTGAGAGGAGGAAAGGTGCTAATCGTAATAACAACGTACCCTTTTCCACTTCAATTTCCTTTTCCAATCAAATAAAGCAACAAATCATATGAAGTCTTCCACTCTTAACACTCAAGGTGGAACGATCTGACCAAATATCATAAGAAAAGCCTCTGCTACTTGTAACGGTAATACTATGTGTACATATAGAACAGACAAGTAATTAACGTAGGACTGGGTGGAAAACACATTGCATTATTCTGCACTAAGGCAAAAAAAAGTTGACTTACAGATCATGTTTTCTTTATTTTTGTCATTAAAGATACTTAAAAATATCAAAGAGACGTGTGGAGATAACTTCATTCTCTAAAGACACTTGACTTTGCAATGAATTGAAAATTTGTCAATGAATTTGGACTGCATGCTTCCAATAATTTGCTGATCTGTTGTCTTAAGGTCACAGCAAATCCTCTTGAAAGTGGAAATTTGCTATACATCAGTTCCTCTCTTTCAAACATTGTGATAAGAATCATTTGGCACCATTTTTTGACACCCTGTGAAAAGCTCATAAGCATTTATTACTCACCTGAAAATACACCACAAATAACTCCACTTTGATCTGTCCAAAATTTGCATTCACTATTAATTCATGTATGGATTAATGAACATTAACAGAAGCAACGACTGTGAGTCTAAACTTAGCACACTGAATACAAGGACAAGGTTCTCTTCTATTAATAAGATGTTTACACAGACATTTTCAAGTTTTGGTTTCATTTTTCTCCCTCCCACAGTCCCTTGAAATGTAAAAAGGAGATTCATAATTTCATTTTTTTACAGCAGGAGAACTTCCCTTATGATGCCTAATATTTTGTCATGGAGAAAGGCCGGTTATCATTGGGTTAAACACTGCTGCTTTCAGTTTTTTCATAGAAAGGGCAGCATCTCTACAGCCATAAAGAAATGCGCGTTGCAAAGGTATGGCACCGAAATCCCTTAACCCCAAGGAATGAATGCTCACAGGCATCATTAGACTAACAGCCACGGAGTACCCCCATCTACTGAACACACAGCACCAGCACTACAAATGTCTGCCCCGTCCTGTCTCTCAGACATCCACTCCTGTACGCTGATGAGACCCTGCTTACTTCCCCTGATCACAGACATGTCAATAAAAAGATAATTTGGACCACACACCTCTCAATGTGAGCAGAATTGATGCATATAGTTACCGAGTTTAATTTCCTACTGTTACTTGCCATGCTACAGATAAAATTGCAATTGCAGCTGTCTCATCAAACCAAATCTCACCTTTAAGCACTTATCAGGCCTTGGCTGAAAAATACAGAAGTGCTGTTGTAGGCAAGATATCCCTTATCCCCTCATCTGCTTGTTGCCCAACAAAATACCCCTGTTTAGTTTTATTCATAGTCTGGGGCATATGCTTTATACTTGTATTGAAATCCTGGAAGGCTGGCCTTCCAACTCTGAAGCAACAGCTTCCAAAACCATTTGTGAAGATAACAAATACATCTTGGATTAAACTCTTCTTACCAATGTCGTATTTAATTACTGAAATTCTGAGACAGTTTAATTATAACTGGCCATGCAAGCTCACCAAGCATTTAAAAGACAGTCCCAGGCTCAAATGCATCGTTTTCTTTGTTCCCGACACAAAGTACAGCAGCGCAGCCCTGGAGGGTACATCATGGTGTTGCTGTGAAGCCTTTTGCTTTGCATGAAAGTTGGTGAACAGAACCAACATAGCAACAAAGGGCCATCCCCTGCAACCCCAGAAACAGAGGTTTGTAGGAGACATGCAGAAAAAAATAAAAGAGTTGCTGATACAAATACATTTTCGGGCATTAACACCCCATGGTCTGAATTTATCAGCCCAGGAGAACATGACAACTCATGCCTTCTTTGCCAAAAAGAACGTATTCGTGCTACAGTAGCCTGAGTGTGGTACTTCTTTTTGTTAATGTGAGCCCACCATTAAATTATAAAGTTATTTCACAATTCAAAGCTTAGTGCCTAGAGCTACTTTCTGTGCTACAGAAAGCTACACTGTGATTTTCATGAAGAATAATACCTGTATTGTTTACAGAGCAGGGCTAGAGACAGCTCTGCTCACTACCACCTGCAGGCATTGAAAATTAGAACAAGTACATGCTTAATCATTTACCAGGGAAATGGAACAGCTACAATAACAACAAAAAAAGAAAAAAATAAAGGTTTTACTAGATTAAAATGATGCTATGAATAATGCAGTATGTTACAAGAGTGTCAAACATCAGCTCTTTTTGACCGAACTCTCAACAAGCAGTTTCTCAAACAAAACCCTTCATTTGCTAGTAGAGACCTTTTTGCTTGCTGGCTACTCGGGTACAGCTGAGAACATTTAGTGAGAATAAATCCAATTGCATGTGGAAACTCAGCTTCTACAAAGTAAATACAAATGAATTTTGATTAGACCACTGAGCTTAATTATAGCATTATTTGTATATGACAGTCCTAGGTAGGAAAGTGATTGGTAATTCTTTGGCTTTGATTTAGTACAGTGGGTTGATTTGGTCAAGCAGTAAAGTACCTGAGAGACCACCAGGTGTATCCCATTCATCACCAGCTGCCTCATACACACAGATCTCCAGCTGGGCTCCTTTCACTCCCTGATTGGAAGCACTTACAGCAGAGGCACATTTTAGTCTCACCCTAACATAAGCTACTTCACCGTGGACAATAACACTCCAGATCAGAGCCTGGCTGAAGTTTTCTTCTGGTGGGTCTTGGTGAAGGTGGGAGAATATCAGCGTAGCACCTAAAGGAACCTGAGGAGGTCCGAGCAAACCTAGTGGAATATATAAATAAATGTTTCTCATTGTTTAACTTGTTCGCATCCTTATTGGTTGAGTTATTAATTAAAAGCAAAATAAATTGAATGTGAATTAAAAATTAATAGGGAGCACCAATGTACTCATTTATATGCACCATGTTCTGAAGTAAAAAGTATCTGATGTACCTGCTTCATCTTAAAAAACTGCCACAACTACAGTTAACTACTTTACAAGAATTCAGAAATTCCTCTCTTTCTGTTTAACCCTTATATTAAAGGCAAGATTTTTCTTAGCAGATTATCATTCTTCAGGATGTACAATTTTGTACAATAACTGCCTCCCAGGCATAAGAGGTGCCTGTAACGCCTAGCATCCAAGAACTTGGTGTCACACATGTGAGACACTACGGGGGGACAAGCGATTTATTTTTATTAATGATACCATTTAAGCTTTGAAAGCTGTTCTTCGCATATTCTTGAGTATCAACACACTGTGCCTGCCAAGCAGCAATCAACCACCTATTGCATTTGCCAATGTGCATTTCTCATAGCTGCTCACGAGAGCATTTCAGACTCAGACAACCATTAACATCACAGTCTCAAATCATGCTGGGTGAATTTCTGGTAACTCATACTACCCAAAACATCTCTACAAAGGCAAAGAATTTAGGAATGCTACTGAAATCAGGCAGAGAAGCAGCGATGGAGCTGACCTAAAGACCCCACTGAGTGGGAGATGCTGACCCACGCAGAGAACTTAGCTGATTTTCCAGTCACTCCTCACCCATTCAGACAGTGCAAATGTCACCTATCTCAAATCATTTCAGTTGCATATTCTAAAGCTGTGGTGACAAAGCTTTCTGACCCCTACTTCTATTATGTCTGCCCTTGATTCATGAGCTTTTCTGCCTTCACCTGTCCCAGGATGGCTCCTGGCATCACCTTCCTTTCGGACACAACCCTTCTGGGGACTCACCAACCCTGTATTGCAAGAGGGGCTCATCTGGGTTTTAAGAACGAGTTCAAATGTTTCTAAGCTCTACACGTTTCCTCACCACATGCAAACATCAATGTTAAAGAATCTGATAGCAAAGTCTACCCCCTATCTCCCCCTGCCCTTCCTACACACTCGTGCCCCAGCAGGTCGCCCACCATCGCGCCCATTACGGTCATGTAAAACCAACAGCAGATGCAGGATTGCTGTAACAGGCACAGATGCTCATCTTTGTGCGAGCCTTCACAACTATTATAGCCTCTTATTTTGGGGAGAAAAAATAAAAATCAGATTTTTCCTAGCCAAAGGAATAAAAAAGAAAGGAACAACCTAGGAGGATTTATGTATCCTATGGCAGACATAGATGGAGACAACGGGTGCTTTTTGTTTTTTCCTGTTAAATAAAAACCTCTTTACTTTGTCTCAAGTGGGCATCCAAATATTGGGCTACCCCAAAATTTCTAGCGATTTGTATCTTGTGTATGAAATATTTTGTATAGTTTGCCTTCAGCATTCTCTGAGCTACTCGTATTTTGCTGTTGGGAAGCAGCAGCAGTTTATAAGAGGTCCCTACAGCAGTTAACCTAGTTTAGGGAGTTAATGTTGCAATCGCAAGAGGGAAAAAGAAAAAAATAATTTCTTCAGAAGAGACCTGATTTTCATTTTCTTTGCGTCAGATGGTTTGCCAGAAAAATGTTTTTCTTCCCCTGGTTCCATCCTTTAAAAAAAAATAATGCAAAAACCTCTGCGTTACTGCATGCATCAGACTGAGAAAGAAGCTTCTGAGACCTACATGAGTTTGTGGTCATAAAAGGTTCAGTCTAGGTAGAGTCTGGATTGGTGTCCAGCCACTACAGCTTCAGCAGGTTTGGGGAACAAAAAAGAGAAAAAACATATAATACAGCCAAATAAAGGCCACTAAGAGCCCTCCTTATTTCCTATGAGAAAGTAAGATGCTGCAGGGATGGAAATAAATTAGGGAAAAATTAATACCTTTTTTAATTCTAACAAGTAAGCATATCACCCAGAGCTAGACAAACCACTCAAAAGAAAAAAAGAAACCAAACCCTGTGATTTTTGTTTTTCCGTAGCTGGAACTACTAATGCAAGAGCTCAAGGCAAATACATTAATCTCCCCCAGCTATGCAGAAATAAAATGTTATGTTCAGCACTGCTTTCTTCAATGCCATTTTAACACAGGGTGGTTTTTTTTCCCCACCAGCTTCCTCTCAACAATAAAATTTAATTTCATTTAAATAACAAAATAATACCCTAAACAAAACCCAAGAAAGATGGACATTAATTAGAAAGCATTCACGTCCTGCCTTCGAGATAGATTACATCTTTTCTACAGTTTAAAAAATACAGATTTTTTCCCCTTTGTGTTCAAGGCACCAGTGAGGCGCATGGAGTTCAGCAGTGCTGCGCCAGGAGGGCCCATACTCAACCACAAGGCAGGCTTTTCCCCTCGGCAGTGTCGAAACATAACCTGACGTATGCACAGGTACAGGAAAAGGTGGCCTAACAGTAGTGCAAATGTAAGTTTGGCAACAAACCAGAAACACCCTGCAACGTCATGCCTGGATGCAGAAGAATCCCCTCGACTGGCACTCTGTTAAACTTGATTTAACTGAGAAATAATAGAAAAGAGCATCCTTGAGAAAAGGGGCAGCCGCGTTAAGGAATAAAGGTGTTTGTGTCCCTTCTTGCAACACTGGCAATGCCTTTCCCAGGATTGTTGGAGGATGCGAACGTTTTCAGTACAGCTGATGATATTTACTTTAAACGCAAAGTCAAGTAATCTGAACACATTTTTCCCAAGCGTTTCTCAGTCACTGGAGTCAAGCAGAACCTAACAAGCAGGTCTAACCAGCTATCGCTTTTCTGTTGCCTGAGTTTGACTTGCATGAAATTCCTCATGTAGATGGGAAGATAAAAGGAATTACAACAATCTCTCCCAACAGTTTTCCAAATGCAAGACAAAGTTTAGAAAAATAAACCAACTAAGACAGAACCCTCCAAAATGCTTCTTATGCTCTCTTTCAGTAAAGTAAGGTTGCAGAAACACAGCACTTCTGCCTTTATTTGTGTGTCATTCTACTCGGGAGATTTCTGCAAGACATAGATCAGATTAATTTTTTCAGAGGCCCAGAATAAGGATCAATGCTCTTCATCTTTATTCTGGGCCTCTGAAAAAATGCAAAAAAACACCTTTATCTTTGAAACCTTGTACCATCTGGGAGCCTATGCAGACAAACAAACTGGAACTAAAAACCTTCCCCGTGTTGTACTTCATTCATTCCCCGTTCCACCACAATTACAAACCAACTCTAATTTACCATAAAGAAGTTACTAGAAACACGTTTCGCACTGATGAACCTTACGTTAGGGTGGCTTTTCACAACACATTGAAGCTTCAAAGCACAGAGAGACAGATGAGACCTCTTGAGGGGAATCTGAAGACGGGCGCTATTCAAAAAACCTTAATTTAATACACTGTTTCCCGCAGATCAGAAAGTGCAAGTGAAACATCTGACATCAAACAAGCAGGGGACAGGGAAAGTTGCAGCGGCTGAACATGGTTTCAAACTTAAAGTGGTGCATTTGAAAGAAGTGTTTTTCTTTCCTGCTTTTTAAAGAAATCCTGGGAGCCACTGTGAGTCTCTACTGATGTGGAGCTTCCCCCAGGCTAGGGAGCAGGCGTGTGGCGGCGAGGAAACCACCCCGGTAAGATGGATAGAAAAATCTTCTGAGAGTCTTACGTGCTCCTCATGGTTGAAGAGTACCGTCTCTGCGTGGTGGCAGACAGGCAGTGGCTCTGCGGGGCGCCTGCTGGCCCAACGGCACAACCAGAGCAGAATCTCCACTTTCAAAAAAAATACCAGTTAAAAAAAGTTTTGGCCATCGTTATTGCAAATAAGCTTGAAAATATGAAGTGGAAAGGTCTAAAGCTATTACCTGCCCTGAGCCTGCAGAGATTTGATTAAAAAAATGCCCCAAGAAACACCTGTATATCAAACAATTACCCAAAGCAACAATAAAGGAGCAATGTCTGTGATGGGAGGGAGGTAAAAAGAAAAAGACACAGGAGAATCACACGTGCTAAGGGATGTGCTGGGCTCTCCCTGGGGTCTGTCCCTGTCCCGTTCTCCTCCCTGGGATTGGGTTTCACTCCACAGCCAGTATTCCCACAGCACCAGGAACCAACTAGTGGTGTTAAAAAGGAAAAACAAAACAAAAAACCTTTCACTGAAACAGGGGAGTTGGGTTTGTCCCAGAAGATGTGACTCTCGGAAGTGCTACTGAAGATTCAAGTGCCTTCCAAGCCTCCTAGGTGCATGTGGCTTGATAGATGCTGAGGCTGACCTGGGTGTCTCTGCCATCCTCACTTCCAATAGGACCAAGCAGTTCCTTCATGACAGATGTCCACTTTTCTGTCTGGATGAGTATGGACGATCTTGGAGCCACCCTCCCTGTTTCTGCTCTCCCCAGTCACGTTCCTCTGTGCTGCCTTTCCCCCACACCTCCACACGCTTGGGATGATGCTCATCACCAACAAATCCCTCAGTGGAAATCATGGATGCTCTTGGCTATCTCCTTTGCCGATTCTCTGCTCTTGACCCTTCCTTGATATTACTCTCCTCAAAGCTTGCACAGATTGTTATGACCACGCGCTGCACGCCAAGCATGTTAAAGCAATATATATATTTCGCGCACAGTTGTGGCTGGTATTTGCTATATCTTGAAGTGACTAGCGAGGATTTAGCATTTACAGAGGAAGAGATTCATTTAGCTGGTAAGACCAGTGCGGTTGTCACAACAGCGTGGATCAAATGTAGCCCTTAGGTGAAAATACGCAATTACATTTACTCAGTGCATTATGTTTTCCTCTATGGGAGAAATCTTGTTATTTATACAATACAATTGAGGCATATGTCCAACAATGCTTGTAATATAAATATTTTTAAAAATGAAGGAAGAAAGGCAAAAACAAAAACACTGAGTAAGCTGCCTCAGAAATGAAAAGAAACTTAAAATCATACTGTTTTCCCAGGTGAAAAGCAAATAATAAAGAGAATCTAATGACAACACAACAAAGAGGCAGGAGAACACTTATTCTTACGCAGATCTTTGTTACCAAACCTCGAGATCTAGCAAATGCTTAGGAGATTTCAAAACCTGACAAGAACAGTGCGCACAGGGGACAAACATTTTTGATTTAATGCATTCCACTCCAAGTCCTCCCGATGTCAGGAGGACATGACTTGAGAGAAGAGCATTTGGGAAGAGACCCTTAGGTTTTGCAGCTCTGGGCAATCACAAGCATTAGACTACATGCTGGTGTGATAGGTGGCAGAGCTGCAGAAACCAGGGCCTAATTGGTCTAGACTGTGCCCTGAGCCTGGCAGGTATATTTGGTACATGATGATTTAAATTGAATTTCTCTTATTTTGCATCGCAGGTCATGCTTAAGTCAATTCCCTACCTGTGGGCTATAATTCAGAATACAAACACCAAATTTGATGGTTGATGGAAAAAGTGATACGCAGATGGGAAAAACAGCCTTCCTTGTTTTCATTTTTCATGTGTATTGAATTAGTACCCAAAAGCTCCAGCTGGCACGAGGATCTGACTGCTACTGTCCCTGCGTGAATTATTCAGTGCTATTTCATTCTTGCCAAGATTTCCAATATACATATATATGTACATGGAAAAATATTTGTTCAATGAAAGAGCTGCAGTGAGGAATCCTTGCTTTCTTGGAAAATTTTTAATGGAATTTTAAGAGAATTGCAGTGAAAAGTGGACTTAAAGTATAAACAGAAAAAACTCCTTTCATGAAGTGCTGTAGTTGGTGTAGAGATTTCTCTTTTTTTTTTAATTCTTTTGTATTATTGCTTTCAGAGAACATTTTAAGTAGCAATAGCCGGGATCCCTTAAACTAGGAAGATCTTAAGCTTAAACAGATATCAGCATTGCTTTGCTGTGCCTATTTGCTCTTTGAAAATGGACAGACAATGATGTCTTGAACTCTTCCCTCAACAAGAATTAAGTTTCTACTTTTCACTCCCAAAAGAAACTGGCATACCACAGCCTCACCATCAACACCATTTGCCCTGATACAGTGCGGTAGCAACTTAATTGCTTCACTAAGAGAACCACAAAAGCTTAGCCCTTTTGGGTTTTGCTTTGTTTGTTCTTCCTTTCTGTTTTACTATTAGTGAGGAACGTGCAGCAGGCTGGGAGAGAGGAGTAAAAAATAAAATTACAAAAATAAAAATCGAGCTTTTTCCTATGAAGGTCCAGCCATTGTGCCATTAGCCATAACATTTGCAGGGCAAACCCAGCCCTGGTTCTCCATGAACCTGCAGTCTTCTCCACGGCAAAAAGCCACGATGGACCCAAAAGCCATGGGGTGAGCTGCAGTTGGCTGCATCATTCGATAGGCACCCCTAACTGCTTCTCACCTTCTCGGGTCCTGAGTGTGTCCCTGTCAGTCGCTGGTGGGAGCGGATTCAGAAGAGGAGCTGAGCTACAAGCAAAACCCAGCGCTCAGGTTTAGCTCCAGGGGCACCACGTTAAGAGAGTCAGAGGGCTGATCCTCACCGCTAGCGGTGTCACACAAACTCGCATTGCCAGAACACAGGCATTAAATTTGGATTGACGTCAGCTGGATAATTACATTGCACCTCATTAAAATTTTACAGCGATGTCAATTGGAGGAGAGTCTTCTTATACTCGGCCTACCATGATTAAAATCTGCCACCACTTCCCTACTGCTGGTGTTATTTAAAGGATGCATTCGATAATCCATGTGTAATCAGGGCCAGATTACAGATCCTATCAGGAGGAAGGGAGTAGCAGAGGAGGGAGGATGTGTTTTTGCCTATCTCTATGGGAGGAAGCCAGAGCACTGGCCCTTGCACCACCTGTGCATGAGTTGTAGCTGTCACGTAATGACCAAGTCTTTGCAAGGTAAGGAGAACTGAGTAGGCACAAGGTCAAAGCTGGTGGTACACCAACCCCTTACTGCATCTGGAAATAAAATTAGGAGCAGCCATCACCAAGTATTCCTGTAGTGCTGTGCATATCTGGGCTCTGGGGGCTCTACCACAGTACAGGCTTCATGAACGGGGGGGGAAAAAAACAAAAAAGCAATCCAGCTCATTTTGTGAGCCACCATAGCACAAAGGCCCTATAGGGGATATATGACTGCAATATTCACTTTCTTACTCCAATTATCCTTCAACATTATGCTTGACTCTGTCCCCTCAGTTTTCTTCCACAGGTTGCCCAGAGAAGCTGTGGCTGCCCCATCCCTGGAGGTGTTCAAGGCCAGGCTGGATGGGGCTTGGAGCAACCTGGTCTGGTGGGAGGTGTCCCTGCCCATGGCAGGGGGGTTGGAACTGGATGATCTTTAAGGTCCCTTTCCAACCCAAACTATTCTATGATTCTATGGTTCCTCCTGTTTCCAAACCAGAAGACTGTCTTTTCAAACAGCATATTCCCACTCTGCTCCTTGGGCATAGCCCCATGTGAAACTGTTCTCACTGGCTTCCTCTCCTCCAATAACCAAACGTCCTGGTCAACTACTTGCTGTCGCAAAGCTTGCGGGGTATGGAAGGGCTGCAGTGACAGCCAGTGGGACGTTTACTTCTTGTGCTCCACTTGCTGCAAGGGGCACTGTGAAAAATGAACAAGTTCATACAGGGACATATTGAGCTCAGAGTGGTAATTCCTGCCTCCCAAGAGAGGGGCGGCCCCCTCATTACTGTAGCCCTGGCTGGGTAGACTAAAGACCGCGCAAAAGGTTTAGGTTTGTTTGAACACCACTGTATGCACAGCCCCAGAAAAGGCAGCCCTTACACAAAAGCTTCTTCCTCTACCCAATCATGCCTGCACACTGGATTCATTACGTAGCAAGTGAAACCACTCCACCTCAAGATCCTTAACCACCATGAGGTGCTGTTCAGAAAACACACCACATGCTTACATTTGTGGCCGTCACTGCAAAAAGACAACTCGCATCTAAATGTTGTACCTTGTAGTATTGAAACAGCAATGAATTACGTACTGAATCCCTGGGAAAAGTAGCAAAACATTTTATATTCCTTTATAAGAAGTTGGAAGAAAGCAGCTTTGTTCAGAAAATATGGTTTCCTGGAAAGGTGAGCGGGAAAGCAAATCCTATTTCAGCCGACAGTACTATTTATCTCAACCAAGCAGAAGTTAAATCAGGTTTTCCTAGTGAAGCAGGAGGAGGGTACCCAAGGATCAATGGGCAGGGGATTAATCCTAATGGAAAGGGTGGATAAATCTCCATGCATCAGTGACAGACTCCAAACCATCCTAATCAGTAAGTTCGCACTAGCCCTGCTGCAACACTAACTACTATTAGGCATGGTAGGGTAGTTACACATTTGCAGATCAGATTATTTTCAGACCCTCATTTCTTGCACAATTTCTATTGGCACAGAAGCTTGAGTGTGAACTGGGATTGCTCCATGGTGAACTTGGCTACCACCTTCACAGAAATGCACATTCAGCTCTCACGTTACACATCTTGTGTTGTTTTGCTTTCTCCTAGAGATGAGCTGTTTCATCTCCTCATATGATACCTCGCAGGCATGCCTAGGGCCCTTCTACACATGCCCTAGTCCAGGTAAGGGTCTTGATTACTGAAAAAAGGGGAAAAAAAAAAAATGGGAAAAGACCATCTACTGTCTTCAAATCCAGAGTAGTGAGGGCTTTGAAGCTCAGCAGAAAAGCACTTCTGTATAGCACTTGCACTCTGCATTTGCAGGCAAACACCTCCATAAACCAAAGGTTACTTCAATATTGGAGCCCATTATCACCAATTACACAAAGACCAATATCATAGCTCCTCGAGAAACCATTTTTGGGGGCAGGTTTATACCTTATTCTATTTGTTTGTCCCTGAAGCATAGGGAAGCCAGAGCTTCCTGGAGCCAGGTGGGTTTGTCAGTCTCCCTCAGAAAGAAAGAAAAAATCAGAGATGTTATTGTTCTTCAGTAAAAACATGCAATGTTAGGGTGCTTGCATCTAATGGTGACCACAGAAGCGAGTCTTTCCAGAGAACCAAGCCAGGTCTACTTATCTCATTTAGTAACTTGAGTCTGCAATGACACCTTAAAGTCCAGTGGTATAAAATTCCCACTGGGAACCATTTAAAAAGCCATCAAAACTGTTATAAAGGAAAAGCTCTTTCAGTCCTCAAGTGCAAAAAATGTTGCTGCTATAAGAAGCAGTTTATATACGTCAAACCCATGTAGTTTGGGGGACTGTTGCTAAACAAGACCAGGGCATATATCCCTGAAGCAGGGAAAGCTTTGAGAGTGACCTCAAAAGCGGAAGCTACCATCAACCTAACTTCGCTGTGGGCCGGTGAATTCTGCACTTGCCCATCCAGAGCAATTCCAATGTAGTCTTAGAGCTCCTCACTCTACAGCTGCCCAAAATGCCCCTCTCTGAAGTGGCAGAAATATTGAGAGAGTCCACTGTCATTTTGTATGGCCAGCCCGAGCTGAACTGCCCTGTTAGCTGAAGAGGAAAGAGACGTGAGGGGTGGAGACGAAGGCTGCCTATTGGTGGTTGCGCTGCTAATTTCTCATGCTATCTCATATTAAGGTTTTATTTGTCCTGTCTGATTTCATGTATTTTGGAGCAGATACCTTTAGCAAGAGAGACATTAGTTTCAGAAGAGGCCAGGGATATATTCTATATGGATCTGAATGAGAAACACAGTGCCTTAAGTCACTCGTACAATGGAGCAGAACATCATGAAGATGCCCAGAAAAGCAACCTTTCTTCAGTATTTGAAATAAGCCAGGTGTAGTTCTCTTTCGAATGGAAAACAGACTTGAAATGGCATGCCAGTTCTTGAGGATTTTCTGTTTATCAGTAGCACAATAACATCAAAGGGAAAAATAGCAACTAATTTGTTTGATTTATAACTTGATTATTTTTGTATGCACTTACCAAAGAAAATACCTTTTAGGGATCAGTTGTTTGATGAGGTTTCATTAGAGCTATTAAGTAATGTTTGCTGTTTGAGATAGCATCATCTGAGCCACCGTGCCTATATGAAGGTCTTGAGGGAGAGGAATGATACTGGATGCAAAGAAGCATTATAAGATGTTTTTGACATTCATAAGTTTAAGTGTGCATTAGTTCTAGCCTTGCTTTTCTGCATGTTTTCTTTTCTTAGGCATGAAAATTGGAGTCTGTGGGTTTCAGGTGGATGAAAGTAAACATCCTGTGATAAGCAAGTGAAAACAGCAGAGATGCAAATTTTAAATGTGAACCCATTCCGTGATCAAACACCATGGGACTCAAATCATAAGCACTTACAGTGTGAACGGGTCAGCAAGACAATTCCGAGACTATCTATTCCCATGAGCTACAAAGAGGGTTTTTTTGTTTGCTTGTTTATTTGCGTTTGGAGAACCTCATTACAGGGAAACATAAGTTGTAACTTCCCTACTGATTATTAGAGGAGAGCAAGGAAGGGCATATCTGTTCTCTGTTCAATGATCCATGCAACCAGAGCAATATCCACAGCAGGCAAACCCAGGCTGTAGGAAGCCAAAATGTCCAGCACAGCAAACATGTTTAAATGAATGTAGTCAGGGCTGAATCAAGGTGATCTGTGAAGCCTGCTCCAAAATCCTTTCTCTTGGGAAATAGAAAAGTACATTCAAACAAATGAATAAATGTTTCCATATACATTACAGCTATAATTTTCACATGCTAAGCTGGAGAGACTTGGGCTATACCCAATTTATATAGACTGTAAAACATGAAAATAGTGCTCAATGTTCTTTGTTGCGTTGCTGAAACTAGAAAGAATATTCAATTTTGCATTTTCTCGTTTCTACACGCAACACATTAAAAAGGCTACATTTCACAATTGTTACCAAAAGAGGTGCATTTTTTCTATAAACAATAAGTAACTGATCATGATGCCAGGTGTCTCCGGCACTAGGAACAAGTAAATGCTCTCACTGTTGAATTTTTTTGCCGTAAATTTTCAGCCTGGTTGGGGGCTGTTCACCTGTTTTACATATGCAGAGGAAATTATACCCTGCAGCAGTCATCCTTCACCACCTCAGCACTTCCAAGGTACAATACGAAGATTTGAGATTCATTAGGCCACGGATGCAAATAGAGGTTCGTGTAGGAAGATATCCAGGAGTGGTGGTTGCATGTCAAACTTGAGAGAAGGATCACAGGCCACGCCACTCCTCAAGCAGAGAGGAACTGTCTTTAGAAAGGGTAAATCTCATTTGTGCAGGAGACAGACTTCCTTGCGGGACTTTAACAAGGCTGTGAAGTACAACCCTGCAGCATCAACATTTTCCGCTCTATCACAGGCTTCAACACTTTCTGCAGACTTCCAAGAGAAAAACATATTTCAACCTGCCTTAATTAATTGGACATATGTATACCACACAGAAATCTAATAAAACCCAGGCAAGCAGAGAAAAGAGGGGAGGGAGAAGCACATGCCACAGGCATCAGCGACACCTCTCAATGCGCTGCTGAAGGGCTTGGGCACCACAGCAGTGGGCACTGCTTCAGAGCCAGAAGTCTGAGACGAGAGAGGACCCCACTATTTCTCTGCTTTGGAGGCAATGAAAAGCGTAGCAACGCTCATCCTTTTCTTCTCAGCCAGGGTGGGGGGAAAACGGAGATACCAGCAGGGAAACCATTCTGCAACAACACGCTACTATTGTTATCAACCTTAGCTGCTTCCAGGCAGGTAAGAAAGACGAAGAGTCCTATTAAAACCAGACTGTAAATTAAACAGCAAATGCTGTCATCTCATCTCTTTTTTTTTCCACTTTTGGAACTCCATCTGGTTTTGTTCAACTGAAGATCTGAATTCTTTATGATTCACACTTTTTCACTTCCATTAGCACATTCAGCACCAATGCACTTCTGGGCAAGTGCCCCTAAACTGCATTCATTGGGGTAGGAACTGATGTAAACCAGAATTTTTCTGCTGGGTCACGGACAATGATTTATAAAACAATGTTAAGGAGCCTCTGCTCCAGTGGGAAACCAAGAACAATTCAACCAGACTGTTTGAGAAGGTCCCTAGTAGCAGCCACTAGTATCATAGTTTAGGGCACTGTTGATGAAGAGCAAAGAATCCATAAAATTGTTTTAATGCCTTTTGTGCCATTTTATGCTTCTAGCCAGAAGAAAAACCAGAGAATAATAGCGTTTTGCTTTGGAAACAAACTACCTGTTAGATGTTTCTATCTTACTAACTCTCTGCTTTTGCCGCGTCTACTGTAAGCTGTGTAGGTACATGTGAAATAAAAACTGCTGTTTTGTTTGCTGCAAGGTATTTGTGGGAATAAATAACAGAAATAATATAAAAGGGTCACGGGCATCAATGCACAGATCACTTCCATTTTGCTACTACCTGTATGATGCTCATTTGGTTTTATTCTTTGCTACTTCTGCTTATCCAGTTATTGCTCTTTACTGCTTTTAGCTGTATTCAGACAAACTTCTACACCACCTATATTACTTTCTTCTCAAAGAGACGGGTGGCTCTTACCTTGAGCATAGTAGGTCCACAAGATTTTGGGTCCACCCTACCTCCCAGGGCTTTATAATCGTTTTCCCCCCTCTTGTGCTTACAGCTGACAGTGGTAACAGCAAGCCTGACACCGCAACACACCAAAAGCAGCAGCATCCTGCACCCATGGAGATTTTCCCCGAAAATCTCCCACCACGGAAATTTTCCTTGACTATCCTCAAAATCGCAGGGACAGACATGTGGCTATACATGAAAAGCAACACGCAGGGGAGAATTACAAATTACTTCACAAAGTAATGACCATAATTTCTTCCTTTTTTTTTTTTCCCCCCACGTTTAAAAAGCAAAGATGCTTCTCTGTTTAGTATTATCTAGCAGTAAAAAACCTATACTATTGCTTTGCACAGTACTGTTTGCTTAAGTCTCCGCTGCATTATATCCATGTGTGCACGCAATATTATTATATTATATCCATCCATGCACACAAACATACTACTAAGTTTTAATTGAGATATGTGATAGCTAAAATTATCAGAAATGCCACTGCTTTGAGAGCTTCAATTCCCTTTCCTTTCCTCGTCTTCTCATTTGCTTCCAGGCACCCTGTAACAAACGCCTTCTGAACTTCCTCTATTCCTCAGATATTCCGCAAATGTTTTACCTGTACGCAAATTAGTCCTCTCCTCTGCTTTGTGGGATAAAAAAAACCCACCGTGTTTTATTCACTAAAATTCCCAAAAGCTCACCTTATGCTTTTGTTGGCAATCGGTTCCTTGGAAAGATCTGCCTTTGCAACAGGTAAAACACCTTTCTACAGCAGCACAATTCAGCAACAGCACTGAAAAACTAAGAGACAACGAGCAAGAACAGGGGACTTGGAATCTGAAAGAAATGCCAAACCCAGAACTCCATTAAATGGTAAAAGTTGAGCAAACCCAAAATAATGACAGAGCACGAAAAGTGATTATGTGAACTGCAAAAAACATACAGACAGTGGAAAAAAACATATCCCCATAATTTTCCAATGGTCCTGATTATTACAATCTGCACCTCCACAGCATTATTCCACTAATGCATTATCAAGTACAGCAGTTTTGTCTTGCTTATTTTGGAACATATCTGTTGTTTTAATTGAGCCTAACAGCTAATGTGATCAATGGTGCTTCTTAGACCCTAGCTACAAAACACAGTGGGGAAATGAAAGCTGGGATGATCTACTTTATTTTTTTAACCCTGCAAAAAAAAAAAGGTCTTCCCTTTACAGCAGGACCATCCCATAGGAGATATAAGCAGACTTCTCACTTTTTATAAGGAAGTGTGAAACTGAGGACAAAAGGAACGTAAATTTTCACTCTAAAATCTTAAGTCCCTTCTGCATGGCTTCGTAGTTCTTGACATTTTGTTAATGACATAGCAAGGTTTTTCACTTGATCGGTCAGGAAAATTAAATTCTGACCAACAAAGTTCACTCAAAAATCCAGAGTGTATCTGTATTTCCTTGGTTTGGGCCATTCAGGGTGTTTGGAAGGTAGAAGAGACCAGCACCTCACTTTGTTCCCCTCCTTTTCCAACACCTCATACCTGATAAACAGGACTCCAAATACACTGCCAGAGATCTATGCTGCCTCACCTGTAGTCATGGAGCGGTCACCTTGGCTCCTGCTGTTCCTGCACCAGCAATCGAATCTGCTGATAGCATCTACCTTCAGACTACAGCCCATTTTTCCTTTCCATAGAGCAAATCTGTGCTACCAAAACATGGAGGCATTAGATCTTCCCACTGTGGGATATCCTTTCAACATTACTTAGGAATGCAATCAGAAGGCAGGTCAGATGATGCTAATAGGTACCCACTTGCAGACATCCCAAACGCACAAGAGAGCTCAGAGTGAGTGATGGGAAGAAACAATAACCAAGACAGTTGACCTCAGACATACTGGGGAAGACAACTGAAATACGAGCAAAGCTCTCCTAGAGATGACGGGTTGGGGTGGCAGTCTGGATTGTAGCTTCTTAGCCACAAGGCAGAGACAGAGAACAAGATGTCAAAGGGTAGAGAAACAAGGGCAAGAAAACAGAGCTCTGACATGATGAATACACAAGGAGAGAAGGAGCAGTTCTCCAGAGAACTGCAAAGGAAAATGGTTGGCAAAAGGGACAGAAAAGCAGAAACGTTCAAAATTAGATGGTCCTTGTCCAGCTGTGTAGGGTTTTGCCACCTTCTGCCTCCTGCAGTAAATCTGCCATTGCACTCAAAGTCGTCTGTAGCTAAAATACAAACCAACCCACTAGGGATTTCCTCTAGGCTTTAACAGCAGCACACTATCCCTAGTGAGTAGGGCTGAACGTTCAAAATCAACCTCATTTTGGTACCTTTCTTCAAACAGTGACTTATGGGATTTTACTATTTGTGCTCTACTAGCATTTTCTTGGACCAAGGGCAGAGCATATCACTTGTAATATCACTATTGAATTAACACTTGTAATTAGAGATGATAATAATAATAATAAACTTGAAGCCATTTGCCTATATAATTACCCTCAGGCTTAAAATTCTTTCAGTTACTCTTGGCAATCATGGCTGAACCCAAAGCCCAGAGTGGGCAGGAATCACTCCATCAAGTTTGTGATGCTTTGCCTCTAGTACAAGTTACAGGGAATTAATAAACATCTTAACCTGTAGACAGTTGTCATGAAGAAGAATTGGTTATGCTGCTGAAACTGCACAGATAACAACATATAGGAAGAAAGAATAGGTTATAAGTGTTGCACATGCTTGGAAACAAAAATGCTGTGCCTTCAACAAGTATGATTACCTCAATCTGTAGCCTGGCTCCTGAGTTCTGCAAGATCATTCACTGTTAGTTTTACAAACAAAAAATGATTGTTGTGGGGTAGAAATCAGTCAGAACATAGCACAGAACATATTACAAGACTGAAAATAGCTTTGCACTTTTAGATATTTTCCATGGATGATAAAGAGGAGTAATGGATTGTGACTGACGTGTCTGTGACCTTCTAAAAGCTTGCAAGTAGCTTTTAAGACCAAGGGAACATTCTTCTATGCACATCATAGAGACAACTTCATTTTGTTAACTAGCTCTCCATTCATGAGAACTAAGAAAAATAAAAAACTGGGCAGATAAGAGGGGGAAAAAAAAAATAATCAGTGATTTAACTACAAGGTCTCATTGAAATTTTTGCATTCATGATCTGTCACTTTTCGCTTTGTATACAACATGGGTTGGGTGTTTTTGCAAAGGGTCAAATTGATCAGAAAAAAAAAGGGAAGATTACACAAGATAACATTTGTTGCCAGAATGCCTCAGATTCTGGTTGGACCTTTGAATTTTGATTTTTTTTTTCCTCGCAGAGGAGTCAAAGAAAATTAAGGTGCTTAACAGGATAATGAGATAGAGTGGTAGCAAGGGAGAAGAGAGCATATGTTCATTTATTTATTACAGTATTGCAAAGTGTTCAACATATTTAAATCAGTGAGACACACATTCGCCATGTAATTTAATTAGCACTTATGGTAGATACCATAAATGTTTCTAATGCACACTTTCTATTACATGCAATTATAAATAGCGCTCTTATTTGTAACTGCAAACTGACCAGAAGATGGCCCCATAGTGAATACAATGCAACTTAAAATTCACTCAAGGGAATAGCCTGGTGTCAAAAAGTGCAAGCTCTATTTATCAATCCTGAAAAGTACATTAGGTAGGTCTCTCTGAAGGGGTAAGGTATTTGTCATTGTAGTGCTCCAAATTATTTTAAAATTCATTATAAAGTAGATTGGTGATTATCTATGTGTCTGCTCAATCTACTTTACTGCCTTAAACGTTAAAACCAGAATAACTAATGCTAATGAAAAGCCAATCTTATTCCCACAATGTGGTGTTAAAAACTTTGGTTTTCCTCAGGAGAAGAAAACTCAGTTTTAGGGGCTGACCTGATGAAACCCATGAAAAATCTCCTAGATAAATTCACTGGACTTTGCTTCACATCCTTCTCTGGAGTGTCCTCAGAACAGCAGACTCAAAAACTTGTGCCTTTGTTTCCGCTACAATTGAGTGGAAAGAATGAAAGAAAATTTCACTGCATTTATGAATGTGCATCTTCCTTTACAACTACTATCCTGGGAAGCAGACTGTTATCAACCATGAAAATAAATAGATGTTCGTTCCTAGCTGAAATGGCACGTGCTGCTGTTCTTCAAGCTTTGTGCATGTGCAAGACCACTTTTTTTCTTTTGTGTCAATCATTAGCAGTGCCCAGAAAACAGTATTGCTACGTGAACGTGCTCCTATCTGGAAATAGGAGACATAATAATCTATGAAACAACAGCTTTGTACTTCAGTTGGGTGGAAGTGCGACAAGAAGAGTCTTTTTTTTCAAAAAGCAGAGGATTTAGAAAAAGAAATATTTGAACAAAACAGCTTAATTTGGCTGGAATCAATTATGGCACTCTTTACACCACAAATCCATAAAGCCCTTTGCTATACACATGCCGAAGGAAAAAAAAAAAAAAAAAGTAAACAGGAAAGGTTCTGACCAAAGGCATAGCACAATAAGGTCTGATGCAGCTTCATAATATCACTTAAAATTAAATCACATGACTTCCTGCAGCTGATGAAAGCTAATGGAATGATGAATTTACTTCCACTGTATCATTTCTGTTCAACGGAGGTGTTTTGCACGGACTGAGTACAAGCGTCCTTGGGAAGCCATCTGCTATGACAGGTAAGTTAAGATGATCAGGCTTGCACCAGAGATACAGACACAATGGCAACAGAAAGAACATAGTTTTGGGAGACACTAATGGACAGTAATACAATTTAGAATGGGTGAAGTCCTAGTAGAGAGAGATACTTGTTTTGACAGAAGACCAATTTCTTATCGGATACTGACAGTCAATATAAGGTTCACTTTAAATTAACATGCTACTCGAAGTTCAAGGGTCATTTTTAAAAAAGTTACTGTAAGATGATAATTATGATTTGTCCTCTCTCTCTCCCACACACACATCTTGACCAAACTCCGTAGGATCAGAAGAACTGAACAGCCTGTTTCATCAACACTGGGAAAAGGCAAGGCAGTATTTTAGCTAACTCCGGGGAAAAAAAAGGACGAAAACCTCCACAAGCTCTTTACTCCCCGATTCTACGTGCTGCACAGGGTAGCTGTGTACCTCCATCCAAGTCACTGGCCCTTTGACAACTGCAGACAAAGGATTTCTCAAAGGCTCTTATTCTAGCTCCATCCCCAGCTTTTAAATATTGAAGCAGAGGTAATTAAGATTAATAGGATGTAGAGTTTCTACAATTAAGATATACTCTAGACAGGCAATAACATATTGTTTATTAAAACAAGAAAGACCAGTGCATCAATAATTACAACTGGAACCATTCATTTTAATTCAAAATCAGATGATGTTGAATATGCTGTACTGACTGCTGGGCACAAGGAATACCCGTCTGTCTAGACAAAAATTCTTCCTGAAGGAGGGCTGTGAGTCACCCCAGAGCTTCTGATCAACACATCCAAAGTGTAAACAAATGTTTCCTGAAATAGGAAATTCTTATCACTTGTCACAATGTAATTGCAGCTGTTCAGATTTCAGATGACAACAGTACCTGCCTCGAAATTTCCTCAGTCCAGATCCCATACTGCTGTGTTCCACAGCTGGCACTGCAATTAGCCAGAACACTCCATTGCTACCAAACAGCCCAGACCTTAATTGCCACAGCTGCCCTAACTTCACAGAGAAAAAAAAATAAATCATTTTTTGCTCCATGGGTTAGCACAGAAGGATGACCTTAGAAAAGCAGATGAGGAGGGGTGATACCCACAGCAGACCTTTGAAGTGCAGAGGGTGGTAGATTGGACCTGAATAATCCTGAAAGGAAAATTACTACTAAGTCGCCCACTCCACTACTTCTTTCCTGGGTGAAAGGCTGAAGAGTAGAGCATGAGGAAACAACCATTTTCTCACGCAGAGGCTTACAAGCACTTGAAGGAATATAATCTGAAATGCAACACATGTATTTTGAGGAATGGAGATCCTTTTTGCATAGTCACTGTAGGCTTCAGCAGCCATAAGGTTCCCATAGCTGGTTGCTGTCATTCTGGATACCAGGCTTCTGGAGGAACAGACCATTGTTAGAAACCCCACAATCTATTTGGAGCAAAAAGTCAGATTACAATTCCCCTTTGAAACAAATTTTAGAAGAAGCTGCCTTAAATACTAGTGGGCAGAAACTGTTAATTTTTTTAAATTAATAATTGTTCAGAAGTCCTCATTATGCTATGGCGGATTTATGAGATAACAAATATTCTAGCATAAGAGCACTAAAAGAATCATGTGGGTAAAAGTACAGAATCACCAAAATGCCAGATTAAAATCATCTTGCTGTAGTTGATTTTGAATGTTTTTCCCCCCCCTCACATTCCCCTAACTCAAGAGAGGAAGCCTGACTTCCATATATTTAACTGATAATACTCCAAACCATTTTGCCCGATACTAAAGAAAAATCATGTATCTTCAGAAGCTTGAAAGGGAGTTTTGAAGAAGAAAGATGAAGACACAGAATGAAAAGACATTTAAAAGATGAAATTACCATTTAAAGATGTCAAAAACTGGATATATGTAAAGTGAGTTTCTCAATTTCTTTATGAAGCAGTCAATAAGATCAGCTTCATGTTTTCCTCTTCTTTACTTTGAAATATGGATTTTTTTTTCCCTGTGATACAAGTGTTAATTTTAGGGTTCATTTAAAATTCATAAACCTGGAAATGGTAATATGTTTGGTTTGTATACTCATACAAGGAGCAAGATTTTCTTGAGCAGTTCAGGCAGTCACAGACTTTATTCACTAGATGCAGCCAGTGTTTTTATTCATTCATTCACTATCAATACTCGCAGACGCCACACTTACTCCGTCACTGCCACACCTATAGTCATCCCTCAACTTTTCATAGTTATAAATACCAGGCAGCAATGATGGGTTTGTGCCTTTTATTAGCATTTCTTGAAATATATTCCCTCCCATAGAATTTTTTTTTTTCTTTAAGTGAAGAGATTTGAAGAGGCTTTAAACAGATTAGGCATGTACATTGCTAACAAGATGTTAGGCTCGATGTTAGAAAAACAGATCCTGTTGGAATTTTCTTTAGGAATTTCATCTATATTAAAAAAAAAAAAAGTCACATCACCAAACAAACAAAACACCCCCCACAAGCTGACGCTGAATTGCCTTCCTCAGTGACTTGTGGCCATCTAGCCACAGTACCATAGAACAATGTTGGGTCCAGTATGCCTTGTTATTCAGCATACAAGCACTGATCACAGCCTATCTTTGGGAACCCCCAGGCACCTCTCGATACCTGCCTCATCTTCTAATACACTAGGAAGGGCTTGAGTTTTCCCAAGATAAGTCTGGACAGAAATACAATCTCTCACCAGCACACTCCCGCGCCATGCAAGAGGGGTAGGTGTATGAACAAGTCAGGAGCAGACCTTGTGTAAACTGTCTTGCTTTAGCAAAATTTATTTTATTATGATTTTTCTTCCTTCCAAGAATTGGCTGAATTAAGTCAGTACAGCATTCTGATGGGCAGTTGCAACTCTCACCTTGCTGGCTCTACATGCAACCTTGAGCACCCCTGGACTATTTAATGTCTATTTCTTCCTCTTAATATGCTCCCCAGATCTCTGATGCGTGCCTGGTAGTGGTGAAAACGTGTAACAGCAAGAGATGACTCCAGCTGAAGACGACAGAGGCCTTCAGCATCAAAAGCAGCTCCATCCCCAGAGACAAAAAACCCTACTTCACTCTTGCCTCATTTACAGAGGTGAAGGACTTGCCTTCCTTTGTCCCCTGAATCCCTTTATGAAATACATCTTGGTAGTATTTTCTTCCACAAAAGCAATGGAGAGTTTCCTTGTAAGACATCAGGACAGCTTTTTCTAAAATCTTCACTTTTCTAACCAATGTTTACGCAAGCATTCACTAAAACCACAGAAATCAGAATGGAGTTACTGACAGAATTTCAAAAGAGGTCACTCAACCATACCTAAGTAACTTTTTTAATTAAGTATTGAACAGGGGGTAGATTACAAGAAGATGGCAGAGCAGATAGAGAATAGCATTAGAGATGCAAAGAGAAACTTTGAAAATAGAAGTTGAAAGCCATGCTAAATACAACATTTTTTCCAATACTACAAATTAAGAGATCAGGGAAGGGGAAAATGAGAACATTACGGGCCAGAATGGTAAACTGAATCACTTAGGATGGCAAAATGCCTAAACTATTACATTATCGCATTCTCAATACCTTTGCAAGAGGGAATGATAAAAAGTGGTCTTTGACCTAGCAACAGATCTGCAGTTACACATAAGACTACAAATAGCAAGATGGGAGTTTACTGTGAAAAACTCACAATTAAATGTGTGCCAGAAACCTAACACGTCCTACCTGCCTCTGATCAGAGGCAGCAATAAAGTCCTTGTGTTTTGTGCATTATTACTTCTTATTAGGCTGAATTTCTGTGAGTTTCTGATGTAAGGAGACACATACATTGTGCTATGTCAGGTCATGTCAAGTCCCATCAAGCCATATGATGTAACACAGCCTGATGTAACCCGACATGGTGCATATTAGTGCCAATGGAAAAAGCCTAAATGCCAAGCCATTTTCAATAAATATGCCCCATGTGTTGGTGCACTGCAAGACCCCAACGGGGCTTTATCCTGCAGCTCCGCAAAAATGCCAGTCATGAAAAGCTGTGGAGCTTTAGAGAGAGGTAAAAAAATCCATAAAACCCATTCTGCAGAAGCAGGTATCTATTGGTATTCATGCCCAGACCTATTAAGCAAGATGTACAGACCCTATGAATTAAGAAAACATAATTATCTTGGATGAATTTATTTGTAAGACTTAAAATAATCCCATGTAGCTCTGCAATAAACGCGGCAACAGAAACAGAGGATCAGCTGTATTTAAGCTCAAGATGAATTTCTTCTCCCCCATGCTTGTTTCTGCTACTCATTGCTTTTGCTCCATTAGCACCAAGGGTTTGTTTGGTATATCCTAGTGGCACCCAGTATAGACTGTGTTTGGGTATGACCTTTCAACTCTGTCTTGTTGTGCAGCCTACCCAAAATCTAGCCTGAGGAACTGAACTGATTCCGTCTCTTTCTGCATTTATGTTTCTGAGAGGTGCCTTCTTATTGTTACATGACAGCATCAGGTTCAGACGGAAAGAAGAGTACCAAGAAGTGAAAAGCATGCCAGGGGAGGAAGATAGCTCCACAACATATCAACCTGAAAAGCATCTGGGTTCACTGGCCCTGTCAGTGTCTGTACAGGCAATTATAGTAACATTGATGTTCTCTCCATCGTGGGAAAAAAAAAAAAAATCCAACACACGCAACTGAATTGTCAAGTCTTGGAAAAGACTTCCCCCACTCCTCATTTGGATGGTTTGATAAAGGGCTCAGCTACACCCCATCGCTTTCAGTCGTGTCCTCAAAGCCTTGCGGAGATATATGTAAGGAACCGTATGGGGACAGGTGAGGGATGCTCCGTCATGCCTGTCCTTGGCTCAGCCGCTGCCTGCTTTGGAAAACAGGGTGGCAATTAGCAGCCCTACAGACAGCACATCTGTAAAAGCAGAAGGCAATTCTCTGGAGGGTAGTACAGAACCTCGGTAACTCAGAGACTCACCCCGCCTGGGGTTTTGCATACCTACAGAAGGCATACCCCTCATGCAGTCTGCCTACGCAGCATTTATATATCTGGGATCTTTGCCATTTAGGCATTTACTTTGACTTAGAGGTGCAACGAAGCAGCAAAGATATCAGAGCTCATCAAACTGATCACTTGCATAACATTGTGGGACTGGAGTGCGCGTCACTTGGAGAATCACAGACAGGTGGAAAGCCTTGGCAGGTACAAGTCTTCAGTCCTTTCAAAGGCTGTTAGCACCTTTTCAAAGAGAAAAGGATAACTGAAATACATATACAGAGCCTTCCTCCTCATCCAGATTAAAAGCTGCCCCACAGGTCTTCACCATGTAGTTACTTTTTTACAAAACACGCAAAGAGAAGAATAATATTTTTGACCTCAACTTTGTCATGAACAGAATTCAACTACTTCAATAATACTTCAAGCATGTAAATAATATTGTTGAGGAAAATTTTATTGAGGGTAAACATCTGCTCCTTACAGCAAGTTGCTCACTGCTTAAGCAAACACCTTTCCAAGCCACTTTTCAAAAACCAGTTGGAAAGGGCCAAAGGTGAATTTTGGCATCAAGGATGATTTATTTGTGCAAAACAGTTTAAACACAAGCAATATATTCCTGTCACCCAGACAGCTGACAAAATGTCAGTCGCCTTTATCAATTGTTTCGGTACCTCCTGTCAGCTACCATCAATCTTTGAAATAAACACTATAAATAAAACTGCATAGGCAAATGGCTGCCAAATAAACCAAGGGTTAAGCACATTTCACCAATTATGCAATTTCATGCCAATAGTTATTCTGATCAGAGGCTTAAATTTGAAGCGAACGCAGAGCTTCAGCCATAGAGGAGACAAGTGCATCATGATAAATACACACAGGCTCAGACCTCCTGCACCATCCAGAGGTTCCCACCACACTGAAAAGGTCTGTCCTAAGCCCTCCCTTATATATTCACCCACAGTGGTGGCGTCAGGGACCATTTCCCGCTTGCCCAGCCAGGCTACCCCATCTGTGCATTGGATGGGTGAGGAAGACCAGGACTCCAAGTGCAGCAGAAGGTCAAGATAGTAATTAATGGTGGGTTTGGAAAAAAAGGGGGATCTTTCAGAAGTGTCTTAATATTTAAACCTCTAGGAAAGGTAGCAAGAGAAAAAGGTGAGGCCATTGCTCTCAAGAATATAAGCAAGGAGAATATAACACATACAATAGAAGTATTTTATATCCATACACTCAGCATCCATCAGCTGCCATCGGGCGTTCCTTTCCTAATTCTTTTTACGTGAGTGTTGGCACACACACGTACAAAAAAGTCTGCCTGTTTTCTTCCTGCCTCATCTGCCATTTTTCCACTATCATCTAGTCAACACAGAGAAACACAAAAAATAAATGGTGGGAAGCACCTCCTTTCAAAAGAAAGGAGAGTGTTGTAACAGGTAGGGTACAGAGGTAGATTGCAAACCTTTCTGCCGAAAGCAAATGCTGAGTGGAGATTGCCACCCTCCTCCTCATTTCAAGCCCCATGCATATTTTGTTTCCACATTGCAAGATAATATCTAGTTATTGGCTGAGTTGCCAATTGTCTTTTAAGCCCTTAGAGATGTCATTGCACATCTCCCAACCTAAATAATAAAAATATCCTGTGGAGTTATGACAAGGATCTACTGTTATTGAAGGGATTGACGTTGCAGTGCCGAAACCCTATGATAAAACAGTCTTAATATCCAACTTAATATTATAAGGATTACCAAACCGTACTGATTTGAGGCTTCCCCCCCTCAACCCTTTGCCTTTTCAGGCTGTGCCTGTAACACTTTGGGAGCTGTTTAAATGTCAATGGCCCCAGATTTCAAAGTGGCACTGCACAATTGTGCAGTTGCAGCTGGAGGCTGCAAGAAGCACAAGGAGCAGTATTTTTCTGTGGGATGATTAGCTCTTGGATGTGAGGCAGGATGAATGCTACTCAGCGCCCGCATCTTAACCCCAGCAGGGTTAAGTACGTTATGGTCCTTGAGTGTCTCGGAAGAGAAGTCCACTCAACACTCTTGAAGGCGACTGCACCTGTGGCCAGGAGAGTTTGAAGGCCAGTCACTGAGCAAGGCTTTTGTTACATGTGAGTACAGGTGAAATCAAGACCAAGAGTGAGCGTGACAGAAATCAAGAAACAGAGTGTTCATTTAAACTGGTCTGGAAATATTTTCAAATGTCCAGATCTGGGTATATTGCATGCTCTTTCCACACGGCGGGTGGAAAAGTGAGACCAAGCGCAGGAGATGACTGCATTCCAGCAAGTCCCTAAACAACAGGGATAGCAGGACTGCACCGTGCACCCTGGAGCAGACATGCTTTTTGGTTCAAGAACAATAATTCTTGTGAGTCCTGCAGGTCTGCTCAAGAATGAGATAAAGAAGAACATTGTGCAATCAGCACAACACTGGGTTTGGTTCAGAGTTAGAGAGACAACCCCTGCAGAGCCAGGGAGCCTTCCAGAAGTACAGATTATCCAGCACATGTCTAAACTCAAACATGTCCTGGAAAAGGATGTAGTTCTCAGAGGGTTTACAACTGCTCTTAGGCATTACACTTTCTGGGTTCTCTGGACATGACCAGTCTGGTTCTTCTGGCAGTTTCTCTGGCAACCTCCATGAAACCCAGCATCTACTCCGAAGACTGAAATATTCAAACACAATTCACAGAGCTTTTTTATGGCAAGCCCACTTCCATCCTGCACTTGGCGCAGCTGATGGGACTAACCCGGGGGGCTTGGAAAGCACACAGTGCCACAGAAACATTCTCCCATCAGTCTGTAATGCACAAAAGCACACTTCTAGTGCATCCATCCAGCTGCCGTACGTGGAGGCATCCATTAGGCAGAACCGGGACCATTCTGCCCTTGCTAGAGCTACATTTGGCTTGCTTTCACAGCATCATTTTGGCAGGATTGCTTCAGCTCATCTAAGTGCAGATTTGGAGAGGAGATGCTTACAATGTGCGTCTGCTGGTCCAGGGAAAAGCCAAATTCCCTTTTCCATGCATGAGTTCTCTGATTATTATTATTATTTCTATCTTCTGCCTGTAAAATTCAGAGTGAAAACCTGGCCCCATGGAAACCAATAGCAGAACTCTTACTGATGTCCCCAGGCCCAAGGTTTCCCCTCTGGTTTCACAGATGTTTTGGGCTCCGAACTTGCCAGCTTTATTTCCTCAGACCTTTTCAGCATTACCTACATAACGGAGTGGGACTTGCCATATTGCATTTGACAGAGATTTTCCCCAGTGTCCTGATGATGAATCATCATTCAGTATCCCAGTATCCATTTGCTAATAGCAAATGAAGTTGCCTGACATAGATTGCATATCATACCGCGTTATTTATGTCAGGTCAAAATTTGCTGCGGGAGTTGGTAATTGGAAGCAGAGCCACTGTCTGGTTTTTTTTTCTCTAGGCAAACTGGCAGGAAACATAAAATTGAAAGGGGCACCATCTCACCTACCCATACTTGGTACAACCCTTCTTCCTTTTAAAAAACTTTTCCTGCTTGCTGGTTCCTTGCATCACCTCCTGAAGCACTTTGCCATCAAATAGCCCCAACACAACTTGTTTCTGTGCTTCGGGAGCACAAAGTGATGAAAGCCTTTGGCAGAAAGGGTGCCATGGCCTCTCATGAGTCCTACAAGAAAGGCAACCGGCCAAGTCCAGAGCTCCAAGCCCAGAGAGGAAGCCAGGTGTTTGTGCACATCTGGCACTTGCAGCTGCCAGAACAGGAAGGAGAACAGGGGTTTCCAGATGTGCACTTCAAAGCCGAGCATGGTATTTTTCCCTAAATGTGCAAGAACAGACTTCTCCCTTTATCAAAGAATCGCGGTTCAGATGCCATCAGACTGGGTGTACAATCTGTCTCTTGTCCAAAGACTGACTGGGGAACCACACTGGCACTTCGTTTTATGAGCGTATGAATTACCCCAGAGAGAAAAATGGAGCTTCGGATACCAAACGTTATGCTCAACCTCCATCAGGACCATCAGAAATGAACTCTTTGCAGTTACACACAAGGGGTTTATGCTGAATGCCAGAGAGAATTAAAACGGTTTACCTCCACATGCTGCCTAGAAGGAATATAACTCCTCCATATGCTTTTAACTGAAGGGGATAACGAAAAGTTTTAAGCTGACAAATATTTTTATGATTGGAGTTTGCATTATTAAAAGGAAAATGGTTAAGAAATAATCTTTGTATTTTCTTTTTTTTTGGCTATAATACGGTCTCTCTCCCCATGCTGGTAATTGAATTCCATAAAATTAAGGACTTAATCCAATAACTAAACAAATCCTTGTATATTTAACAGACAAGCTATATTCTTCACTTATTAAACATACAATTAAAAATACATAAAATTTTAATTCTTATTACATTTAATTGGTAAGGTCAATGCCAATTATAGTATAGAAGCACTTTTACTTCAATTTAAAGTTTTATCTCCTACATTAGTTTTCATTAAGGTGTTAAATGAAAAGAAATCATTATTGAAGAATAAAAGAAATTGTCAGCGAACTAAGCAGGCAATGTCTGTTGGTATTGTTAAATGCACTTCAGGGAAACTGTTCCCATGGTCTCAGCTGTTGGAGCAATTATCGAGGGATGGGGGAAAAAGGCGTCTGGAAAATTCCATGCAACACTTAATATATATCTGTTGGACCTAACATCTGATTTAATATGAAAGACAAAAAAATAGCATTAACAACAAGACAAAATCTATTCTCACCTTCCAGACAGCATAATTGGTGATCTTAAAGGAAAGGGAAAATATGTACCTGACATGGAGGAGGTTATAGAATATGACAGCTTTAATCTGTTATGTTATTTCTTCTAGAAATGTTTCATTTACACTTGTAAATAAAAATATTAATGGTTTTTCTCGAGACTAGGGCCAGAGAAAAGTTAACACACAGCAATAGAGAGTCTTGGACCGTGCCTGAGACAGAAACAAGGCAATAACAACTTGAAATCATTCCAGCCAGACATGATACTGCATTCCAAGATCAAGAAATTGCGTGCACATCATTAAATATGCATATTAGTTAGTTAAATGAAGGTTGGGAATAAGACCTAGAGCTAGACAGGACCTGCGGAGCCAGGGCTCAGGCAGATGTCACTGCATTGATTATACTTTGGCAATATGTCAAGCTCCATTAAAAATTAAATTAAATTAAAGAAAGCTCAACGTGTCGGCCAAGTATAATCGCTATGGTGACACCTGTCCAAATCTGCATGTGCCTGAAGCCACAGTGCCCAAAGTGCTCCTGCTATGTCACTGGGGACGGGGTGTTAATTCTAAGATGAATTATGCTGGCGGACAGGTAGGGCATACGCGACAGACTGTGTGCAGCAGGCAGGGAAGAGCGGATCCAATCTGAATTTCCAGCCCTCATTTTTCTTCTCTGCTCAGAAAAACACTGAGAGCTGCAATCCAGCCATCACCACCTCTCGAGTGGGGCGTGGACGCAGATACCTCAAAGACCCAGCTGGTTCTTCCTCCCTTCCATCCCAGAATCATCCAAATTACTGAATTCTAAGCATAGTACAAGGCAAACTTTGCCAATGTCGTAGGATTTAAGAGTTTAAGAACAGGTGGGCTCAAATAATGTTAAGATTTAAGGTTACTCTGACTAGTTTTACTCTTACACCTTAAATGGCAAAGGCACCTAAAGCTGCTGCTATCTGCCCCCCCCCTTATCTTAGATATACACAGACATGAATATTGCCCTACAGTAGCAAGGAATTTCTTAAAAAGCTGCTGCTCTTTTCATTCCCCGATGGAGACAGTGGGAACAGGTACTGCGAAGCTGTCATGTCTCTAATGACAATCTGAAGACTTATATGAAATGCATCGCCTTATCTGGGCATATGTGTCTGTGCAGAACAAAGCTTGCCAGCGTAACTGCCCTTATTAAAAAGGAATTGAATACAGAACAGAAGAGCCATTGCAGCTGCCTCTGTTAGGGAACGCTGCTACAAATTAAGAAAAAAAAAAAAAAAAGCACCCCGAATCACCCGTGTCAATTCTAGACAGCAGCACGTGGGAACGCTTGGCTTGGCGGACAGTAAGGCAGCACATTACGCCTAATGGAGAAGAAAAAGATAGTGAAGCTGCACGGCATTTCCAGGGGAAACAGGAATGACAGCAAAGAGAAGTCATATGGTAGGCACAGAAGAACAGGGAAAAGTTCAGGCTGGAGAGGAAGAAAAAAAGTGAAAGATGATGGGAATATGAGATCAGGACAGATACAGAGATTAAGCAAAGTGAAATAATTATACTAATTATTTTTTAAAAAAAATCTATCTGTTAAATATTGCTAAAACTAGTGCTTTACAAAAAGACCTTCTTCAGGCAAATGTTTTTTGCAATTGTCATAGAGTCCTGGCAAGTTTGACATAAAGGTCACCAGGACTGCACTAAAGCTCCCATTAAGAACGCCACCACAGGTTTGTGATGAGTTTCATCTCATGGTGTCGTTACTGTCTTCAAATTCTTGCTGTGGACACAGTGAAATAGGCACCAGGGTGGAGGGTTGCATAGAATCATAGAATTTTCTAGGTTGGAAGGGACCTTTAAGATCATCTAGTCCAACCATCAACCTGACTGATAAAAAACCATCACTAAACCTTGTCACTAAGCACCACGTCTACCTGTCTTTTAAATAACGCCAGGGATGGTGCCTGAACCACTTCCCTGGGCAGCCCCTTCCAATGGTTAATAACCCTTTCAGTGTAAAAATTTTTTCCTAATATCCAATCTGAACCTCCTGATGCAACTTGAGGCCATTTCTTCTTGTCCCATCGCCTGTGACTTGGGAGAAGAGACAGACCCACACCTCGCTACACCCTCCTTTCAGGGAGTTGTAGAGCGCGATGAGGTCTCCCCTCAGCCTCCTTTTCTCCAGGCTGAACAACCCCAGCTCCCTCAGCCTCTCCTCATAAGACTTATTCTCCAGACCCCTCACCAGCTTTGTTGCCCTTCTCTGGACCCACTCCAGGGGCTGTGTGCCCTTCTATGGGCTCTGGGTGAGTTTTGGATTCAGATCCACTCTCTGAGCACAAAGCACTGGAGATGAGCTAAGACTACTGGAAGAAGGACCTGTGCTGGGTCACCTTGTCTTATGACTACTGTCAGCGTGGGCAGATAAAGCAATTAACAGCAGCGATATACCCCAGACCTGGTCTGATTTTTCCTTACTGGAAGACCTCAAATATCTCTTATTGCTTGGAAGAAGTATGACACAGGAGGCAGAAGAGGACTCCAACATGAGGAAAAAAATTAGGAAAGTTTAAATAAGCCAAATGTAGCATTCATTTCGAGTGAAAGTCACTGACAGAGAGGACTGGATCAAAGGTTTGACTTATTTACATTATGAGTTAATAAGTTTTTGCAATATTTAGGATTTGGGATGACCTTTCTCCTTAAAGTCAACTCCATTTCACCAAAGCCCTACTGGCTTTTGTCAGTAAGAGGACATGCCGTATCAGCCTGACAGCCAGGTCGCATCCTGCGAACACCCCCTGATGATCTCCCTCCTCGCGCAGAGCAGCAGACATTGATGTGGCAGGACAGCAAAATTCACACTACTGCTACATAAGCTGTATTTGGCCAGACAAAACCTTTTGGTCTTTGCAACTACCAGCCTGATATCTTCATGAGTAGTAAATTCCACCAAAAACTCAGAAATAAAAGTACTTTCATGTCCTTCTGTCTCCCCAGGCCTATATCCATGGAAAGATACCTCTGGTTTGGAATCACAGATTTCTATGGGTTATTTAAGCCAGGACTTTCCTCTCCTAGGTTTTGATTTACGAACCACTGAACACACAAGATCTTCAAACTCATCATAGGCTCTTGCAAAAAGAATTTAAGAGTTCCTACCCAATTATTGTTTATCCAGTTACTGAAGCATTTATCGTGACAACTCTCTGGTCAATGCCTGGGTTTTGTGCACCGAAATAGGACAGTATATCCTCTTTCAAGTTTTAGCTCTAATCTTTTTTTTAGAGGTTAGGTTTGGAACACAACAGTCTTTCCACAGGGGCTACATTTGAATATTGTCTAATGCTACCTACAGTGTCAGCAGATAAAAATAAGACCTGATACTCGTATTTCACCTGCTCTACAAACAGGTTATGACCTATTCAATATCAAAGACAGGGCACAATGAATTGCATGGCACAAATGTGGCTGTTTCTACAGTAGTTGTATCTAACCTTGCATATTAGAGAACAGTCACTGAGTAAATTAGCTTGAATAAACAGAAATTGTCTTTTTGCAAAGCCAATATGCGGTTTTTGCAAGTTTTATAGCCACAACCCCACAGGGTTAGCAGGGTATCTGTTGGAAAATTACGCTTTTGTCTACCCTACGTAGTATCTTCTGTGACACAGAAGTTTGAATAGTGCACTATCACGGGTACATTGCTACTGTACTGCTTTTATAAGTGTTACACTAATATATAAACAATGCAATGGGCCAGAGTTTTTTGAGAAATCCCTCAAAATTGTTTCACTAAAAATTCTCACTTTTCCCCTTTTGTGTGTGATTGTATTCATCTTATTCAGGCATATGTAAAAGGAGGAATTTTAGATTGATAAAAAGAGCATCACAAAAAGGTCTGCAAATTTACTGAGGTCAAATCTTTATCATCCTCTGCATGATGTTAGGTTTAAGCTAACAAACCATGTTGAAATAATTCTTCCTACCGGAAAGCAAATCTATGGGGGCTGAGCTGTATACTAGGGACCTCAGAGAAAAGTTTGTCCTTGAAAAATCATCAAAATGACTTTTAGGGCTTTCGGTTGCATTTTCCCCTTTGTTGAGTTACTTTTCCCCCAGCATCTAGTGGTGACTTGGCTGAAAAGCTAACCAAAAGAAGGCAGCCCGTGTCTATCGGGCTAATAAACTCCTAGCAGGTAGGTGGCAGATGCAAGTGCTCCCACAGTTTGCTTTCTTGCTTTATAAAAAGTCTTGCCCAGAGCTGGCTCCTCTACCCCAAGTCAGAGCTCACTCCTTCTGTTTCATCACTAGCAAGAGAACTAGTAGTCTACCACTAACTAGTCCTATACTCAATATAAGGACTAAAATTTACTAAAAAGAAGGCCTCGTCTGTTTAACTTAGATAGGGTCAAGGAGGACAAAGTTCCTCAATACACTGAATTTTTTATTCAGCTCTGCATCTGCAATACTGCAAAGTGCTTCATAGCAATCCGGCTCTCGGAACAGTTCACTTACTGTGCTGGTATTAAAAGTTAAAATATAGAGGGTGCAGCTGACATTGCAGAAGAAAACAAAATCTATAACTGAATGCCAATCTCAAATCTTTGTCTGGTAAAATGAATTTAAATGGTAGAAGGACTGAAAAGGTACCATATAAAATGTGCCAGTAGGCACTTCACTGTTTGAATCTTAATGGGGTTTCTATTTTGCATTTATGTAAGTTCTTCAAAGATTTATTCTCTCAATTACCAATCAAAAGAACTCATAAAGGTAAAATCAGCGGACCATGAAGGATTAGAGCTGTCTGCTAAGACAGATGCAGACTTGGCAGGCCCCGTGTATTAAACAGCCCTGTTTGATACCAACCCTTGGCCCAAACGATGACTGGCAAACTAAGTTGTTTATCATGAACTATTTTGACTTATTAAAAAAGAAAGAATGAACAAATCGCCCCCCAACAAGACCCCATGTAGTCCAGATTTTAGTTAAGACTTAACCTGTAAAGACTGATTCTTAAATCCTGTTTAGTGAACCCAGCAATTCAAGCTGATGAGAACTGACAGCTAAAGGCTGACTAGATTTTTCTTCTTCATTTTTCTTTTTAGTAAAAACCAAAAAAGATTAGTAATGTTATAGTAGCCTCTGCATAAATTTAATCTGAGACTTACTTAAATATGACATTCAAGCAATGCTTAATAAACATATTTTACTTGGGGAAATTTTGTATGTTTTCTGTGAAGAAGTCCTTATTTTCTTTTTTGGGTTTCAACAAAGCAATTAAGGAATTTAGATTCAAGTATAATAGTACCTCGTTTACTTAAAGTGCCAGGCCTGCTTTATGGGCTACACAACTTGCATGCCTAAACTTAAACATATCTTATTAGACTGGGACCTGCCCTAGGAAGCAACCTGTAAGTTGAGTAAGTTTTCTTTTCCTAATGCAATTCTGCCATTTTCCATGGAGGATGAATTATTGAAGAATACTCAAAAATTACAAAATCAGTTAACAATTGAGAAATATCCACTTCTGGAAATCATCTACTCCACCTTCCTGCTCAGACCAAGGCCAGCTAAAGCTCAGGGCTGCTGGGTTTTGAACATCTTCAAGGATGGAGCCTCCACAGCCTCTCTAGGCAACGTGTTCTACTACTTCTTTACAGACCATTTGCTCTTCCAGGCAATGGATACTTGATCTAACCAGAACAAATCAAAAACTGGTTGATGGTTACTTGTTTAGTTATTATTTTTAATAGTTGTCTAGGAGGCTTGTGGATACTGATCAGTTGGTTATAGTTTGTTATGAATTCCTAAATAAAAATTGCAAGCATATAGAATCATACAATCATTCAGGTTGGAAGAGACCCTTGGGATCATCGAGTCCAACCATCAACCCTACTCTACAAAGTTCTCCCCTACACCACATCCCCCAGCACAGCATCTTAACAACTTTTAACGACGTATTAAATGACATATTATATAAACGACATATTTAACAACATATTATACCTAAATGACATATGTAAAAGATGACCCAGTAATAAATACTAAACACACTTCTTCCTTCCTTGAATTCTTGCTAATTATGTGTAAACAGCGCTAAGTGCTGCATCCGACAAAAAAATTCCAGGTGAACCAACTGGGCAGGATATTTTCACACCAGGCAGGAATTTAGGTAGGATTCAAATGTTTGAACTCACTCGCTTTTTCAAATGCCCAGAAATGTATAAAACCTCCGTACATCACCTTCTTGTCTCAAAATACACAACATCTCCATGAGCCAAATGGAAAAAAAAAAAAAAAAAAAGGCTGGCACTACAAAGGGTTTTGAATCCAACAGAAAGTACTGCCTCGTGGGTGACAAAATTATTTTCCATGGACATGTCCACAGTGCCAGAGGCAGCACAGCCCAGACTCCTGCGCTAGCAACATCTTTGCTAGCACTTTGCTCACTATCAGTGCAGCTCTCCTGCTTTTTGATCAGAGCTAGCACCTCGGAAAGGCACTGCACTGTGCCATCGGGCCAGCTTAGCAGAGGAAAGCTTCAGCTCCACCACAATGCTTCATTGAGCAGTGGAGACTTGCCCATCGACATTGGCACCCACCCCCCACCCCAGACCACTGATCCCATAAACCCTCTTGCCTCCTTTCCTGAAATGTCTGCCTTTGAATTAATCTGTTGGCTTTCCTAAGACATTGCTCATGGCTTGTTATGGGAAAGTGATAATTAGAGGAATTTTCAGGTCCCTCTTTGCAGTTCTGCCTATACAATCCTGCCCAGATCCACAGATCCTCTGCTGTGCCAAGCACGGAGCTGTGATGAATGTGATTCCAACCTCATTTCATACATCCTTCCGACAGGCGGCAACATAAACTTTCCTTGGAGATTTTAGTCATAAATCAAAGAGGCAGTGTGGTCTGCTAAATGGAGCACTGGGCAGGGACTCCGGAGTCTTGGCTGTCACTTCATTTCCCTATACTTATTCTCCCTTTTCTTATTTGTTCAGTTCCTAACATCGTCAGGTCACTCCTATGTACTCTGCACATCACCTTGACATACACAAAATAGTGAGACTCAGTGTTACTTCAATAAGAACAATATTAATCATTAAGATAGGAAAAGATGCTAAATTATATAACGTAAGGAAATAACAAATATCTCAAAAAACCACGATTTTATCATAAAGTTCATTCAGAGAACTTTTTCCTCTTAGTAACTGGTGTCATAATATCCTCCCAGTCTAATGATGGACTTTGATATGTTGAAAGGATCTACTTCATATTTATGTCCCTTTTTCCCCCCAAGAAGATCTTTAAAGAGCTATTTTGTCAAATTGTGCTAGAGAAGAGCAGTGCTTTAACTATTTCATCACATTAAGTAGGATTCTAAAGTAATATAATTTTTAAGATAATGGAAGCTTTTTTCTTTTCCTGGAAAAGAATAGAAAGAAACTAGCATTTATTTTTTTTTCACTATTTTTTCAGTTGGCATTTTCCCCCTCTTTTATTATTTGGAGCATTGTCACTGATAATATGGCAGGCAACATATTGCTGTATTAACAAGGTCACTCAGTCACAAAATCCCATTAGTGGTGAAAATGACAGAGCTGAATTGTGTAGTGACAAATAAGGCAAATTCTCACCTTGTGCACAGAAGGTCTCAGGTTCAAATTTACACAATATGGAAGTAGAAGAAAATGCATCTGCAACTCACAATCACTCTGCACAATTCATACAGAGACATCCTCAGCCTTCTTACTTAGGCAAGGAAACTGCCTTACTCACTCAGGGGGTGTAGTGATAAGACGAGGGGTAATGGCTTCAAACTGAAAGAGGGGAGATTTAGATGAGATCTCAGGAAGAAATTATTTAGTGTGAGGGTGGTGAGACACTGGAACAGGTTGCCCAGAGAAGCTGTGGATGCCCCATCCCTGGAGGGGTTCAAGACCAGGCTAGATGGGGCTTTGAGTAACCTGGTCTAGTGGAGGTGTTGGAACTCAATGATCTTTCAGGTCCCTTCCAACCCAAACCGTTCTATGATTTATGAAAATTCAATTAAGTCAGTAGCTTCTTTTGAGCTACACCTATAAAAACCCTAGATGTAACCAAACACGCTACAGAATATTGAGCAAAACAACCCTCTTTCAATGTTTTTGCGTGTACCGATATGGACACAGATTTTACAGCAGGGGGCGCGGCAAGGACGAAATCCATAATTCAATTAAAACAAGTATTATACAAAAGCTTTGTTATCTAATGGAAAGACTAGGTAGAAAATTTGCAGGCACAGCCCCAAGCAAAAGTCTAACCTGCACTGCCAGCAAACCTCTCCAAATAACAGCTATTCCCATGCTTCCTCCCGGCTCTTCTGTATACATATATATATATATGGCTCTGGCCAACACCCCCAGGTCTGGGAGGGATGGGACGGGGCGAATAGCTTCACCCAAATGGAGGTTTGCAATCAAACAGCACAAAACAAACAGCAGGCACCACAAAGAATAGTCCAACTGGTGATAATTCAACGGGAAAACGCAGAACAAATTAAACCCTCCTGCAGTGCTGCTTTCTTCCTCAAAATTCGCAAGTTCCCCAGCCTGAGGAACTCATGAAAAAATCTGATCAGAGTCTTGATTAGAGCCAGATGAAAAAGGCAAGCTGTCTTTCCTCAATTCCTTGTCATACCTCCATTCCCTACCAATTTTCAAGGAATTTCTCAGCAACACACACACAACTAGGTTTTCAGAAAGCTTTTCCTGCTTTTAAATAATTATACTTTTTTTTGTCTTTGTCAAAAAAAAAAAAACACCATAAGAATTCTTTTTAGATAAATGTTATATTAATCCCTTAGTTTGTTCAAAAAGGTGTTCTTGAGAAAAATATTTTAATTACAGCTGTCACTCAGCTAAAAATTAACTGGGGTAAAAAAAAATAAATAATAAAATCAAGATTACTATAAAATACAATCCCCAGCTTGGAAAGCACTTTGTAACCCTTAACTCTTACAGAATCCATATCTGAAGTCTGTTTCAGAGACATAGTCCAGGAAGTTCAGAGAGAACCTCACAACTGAAGAAATCTGCTTAGCTCTAGGATTGTCATCTTTCCTATGTCCACAAAGAGATGAGACTATCTGGCCCAAGACTTACAGAGATTCCGAATTCCTACAGAATTTTCCACCCCAGGATCTCACTGAACCTTATTTTCAAAGAAATAAAGCTCAATATGGTCCTATGTGCTCTCCACTTAGCATGGAAAGAAACCATGTCCAACGGACTTTAAAAGATGTGGTCTGAAACTCTTCAGTTCCCTTTAGATTCAGTTGGAACTTTAGATGTTCAGCACTTGGTTTTTCTTTTGTAAATTACGTCAATTAGATGCTTTATTCAGAAGCAGCACACAGGGAAATCAGAGAGGCCTCTACTTGTTAGAATCACGGAGCCACAAGCTACTGCGGGAGTAGCCATGGAGAGAAGGGTGGCTCATGGGATGTGCTGGACAGTGATGGAGATGAGGGCACACATTAGGTCACATAACGATCCTGACACCAGGCCACGAGCCCACAGAACACCATGGTACCAAAAGGCATCCAGGTGAACATCTTAGTCTTACCCAACTGCAGTCATTCACGTGTTCCCAGTTCTTACAGGAGTAGCCAGAATTAGGCAAGAGGAGGTAAAGTGGTGTTTGAGGAGGGGTTAGGAACAGACTATAAATCCTCTGGTTCCTCTGAACCTTGTCACCCCATCCGTTCTCACCAGGCATGACTGAACATTCGTTACTAAGGCTGGTGTTTGCACAGGCTGGACGTGGTTGCATACTCTACAAAACCTAACGAGTTCTTTCCCTTTATTAACGCCCTGCTGAAGCTTTTAAGCACCATTATCCATCCCACATGCAGATTTTGTAGGCACAGCTGGCCTTTCACTAAAAAAGGAAATATTTCCATCTCAAAGACATTGGCTGCTTATGAACTGTCCCAAAAAGCTAAGATATTTTTAAGGCACACTTTCATTTCGAAGAAATTTACATAGAATCGTTAACATGCTTGTAAAAGAATCAGGAACTGTGCATAGTCTGTAATGAAAGCAGTTCAGAGCGCCTTCCTGAACACCTACGCAATCCAAGGAGGGTGTGATTTTTATTAGGGACCTACTTAATGCTTAGGAAAATGGGATCATGAACACAACCTGGCTTTCCAGGCACTCCCTTTATGTTCTTAAATTATTTACATTGAGAAATATTTCAAGTTTAAAGTAGATTTAATACAGTAGAGATGGAGGCTTTAAGGAACAAGAAGAAAGCCCTAATTCTGGTTACATCAATGTGAGTTTTGTCCTTCGCAGTTCCATTGCAGAGGAAAATTTAAAACAAATCTCCCCCCAGATAGCTTGGTAACTTTCTAAAAGCTTTTCACCTCAGAGGTATTTAGACACATAATTCCTATGGACTGCAGTAGGGCATAGGTGGGCAACTCACTTCTGAATAGTGGCGTGGGAGAGTTGCCACAATGATGGTGAGAATCTCCTCCCCCACAATCACACTGCAAATGGAAATCTTCCTCTTGCACACTCTCTAGGGTAGAGGACCAATTTTTGTTGTATGTTTCCTATACTCTCCAGTCATTTACACGTACCTGTCTTGCATTGCACGGATGCAGTGACTTTCTCCAGGTTCTGGGAGAGACCAGGATCACCCAACAAGCGCGACACCAGCTCCAACTAGAGACTGTGGACCAGCAGGTCCCTGAAGGAACAGCCCTTCCCAGGACTCACAGCAAAGGGCTGCGCTGAGGGCAGCACTCTCCTGTCTCCTTAGAAGCCTAGTGCCCTAGAGAAAGGCAACTCGGGACTGCAACGGGAGCCAAAGCAGCTCATCACCTTGTGAAAATCAAACCGCCTGATTTGATCTGACTGCCCAGAGCAGAGGTGACAGCTTCCTGCTGCTTCCCTTTTGGCTCGGGACACGTTAGTTCTGCCCAGAACAGAATAAATGGTAATGGGACTCCGGCGAGTCACTCACAGGGGCAGATTTCCACCTTCCTAAGCAAAATCTGCAAAAGGGGTAGGTATATTTAGTTAAAAAAACATTCCACCTAATTGACACAAAACCTAATAATTCTTCCCTGTGTTACAATTTCAGGCTACTCAAATTTTTGGCTGAACTTGTCAAGACAAAGTTGAAGATAAAGTAGCTTTTGAAAGAAATGCCCAATTAGCTTCCTCTTCTGATTTTATTTGTCCTGAAATTAGATCTTATTGTAATTGTATTTACAAAACTTGTGCTGTGGGATATCTTTCCTCCACAGTCTGTCATTGCTAATGAGCAAAGGACACACAGAAAGTTCTTACAATTCTTTTCTCTCTTATCGTTTCTCAAGGTGAACTATGATTTCTTTCAAAAGCTTTGCTTGCAGAAAGTAAGGATTTTGTGAAAGACAGAGGCAAAAATATTAATTGCTTTTTCCCACTTTGCTGACAGTTCCAATAGCAGCAAATGTTATTGCAAAGGAGGAAAAAAGCCTCCCACCGTCAACTGCAAGATCACATCAGTCCTGTAGTCAGCTCAACCTTTGCTGTTCCTCCCACCTTCTTTCCCCAGTGAAGTCCTGAGAGGGGGCAAGAGGCGTCCTCTCTGATGGAACGATTATGGAAAAAGTCAGAGAAGATTACAGTCACCTGGCAAATTAAGTGAAGCAGTAAAAGCGATTCTTATAGGAGTGGAATCTTTCAGATCCTGGAAGGGAAGGGAGAGGTGAGCAATAATAGGAAACTAGAAGGGAAATTACATTTTCCCCTTTTTCTCCACAAGGGATGAACTTTCCTCCAAAACATCTGATTTCAAGACAAAGGTTGCACTGTTAGATGCTTATTTCGTGCCTTAGAAATAATGGGTAAGACAAAACCATGTAACATTTGCCATCTAGAATAGAATATTGATTTTTTTTTTTCCCCTTCCAGTCTGCCAAACAAAGTCTGAGTTAAAGCAGACTGTGTGGCAACTTCAGGTCACCATAATTCTCTTTAGTTCCTCTCCTTGTCAAAAGCCATGATATCAAAGTTGCCCTTTTGTTCCCCTTAATTCTATCAAATGCACTCCCTCTCTCCGATCTTCCCTACCTTCTCATGCAAAGATGAAGAATTATTTGGACTCAGACATATCTATAATCACGACCTGAACTCAAAGAGCCAATGGAAGTCTCTGCACAACTCCAGCCCTGCAGACAGCCTGCATTTACCTGGGAGATGCAGGGGTGTAGCATAAAAGAAGATCAAGTTCTACAGCGTAATCAATGACAAGAGCTAAAAACAATGTTTCAGAACCCACCTAACTTTTTCACGCTATATAATAATTTTGAGGATGGCCCGAACCCCTCACCAGCTCCTGCATAAACCTGTAAATATCAAAGGCCATAGCTAACTATATGATGGTTTTGCATTCAGTGTCTCCATGCGTGTATCCAGAAAAACCTCAGAATGGAAATGAGCTGCCAAAACTCGTAGTTCTGCAGGGCTTCAAGAAAAAAAAGCAGCGTCCTGCCCCCATCCCCCATGGCCCAGGAACAGCCAGGCTCCCTGCATGCCTGCTCTTATGGGCTTCGCAAAAAATACACCTAACAGTTCTCTTCAAATACACGACCATTTGCAGAGAAGACATTGCCTCCATCACTGGCTGTGTGGAACAGCTAAAGTCCATCCCACGGTTACTTCAGCTTGGTCCCCTCCTTGGTCTGAGGGGGATTTAAAGTTGCCCCTCCCATAAGGGTGCATTTTTCTTGCTGCTGTGGGGTGGAATCAGCCCTTTTTCCCCCCACAGTCACCACTTGCTGATGTAAAGGTGGAACATAAATCAGGATTTAGGATGTTCTCCTGGGATATAACCAGAGCTAAGCATTGGTCATCGTTAGAGATGGGGGTTTTGTTTTGTCTTTTTGCTAAAAAACATATAACTTCTACCTAGACTTATCATACATTATTTCATAATGAGCCATTTCTCTCATTACAGACAGTCTGAGATAAGCATGACCCCAACAGTTACACCTCACATGAATTAGTTAGAGAGCACCTGTCCATCATTCTCCACTCATCAGGAATTACTGGTACAATGGTGATGAGAGTAAAGAGCAAGCGGTCAGTCTCAGATTTCACTGGAGGCTTTACTAACTGTTTTGAACTAACACAGAAGAGAAAGATTATAGTCCACAAAACCCAGAGGAGAAGAAAAACCACTCTGGTCATTGGCTTCTTGCTCCTGGAAGGTACATACGATACAGAGGCCAGTGGTGGTGAGTCACAGCCCCATAATGATTTCCAGTATAATCATATTATAAAGCATCCATCCATTGTTTTTACCATTTTATGTACACCAGTTCTGTCCAGGTTTTTCCCTCCAAACCAGAACCCCATAATTACAGACACTGGTCACACCACGGAAGTGACCATTGCGTGTTGTAACCTGAAGAACAGAAACCCTGGCTCCTCGTAGTTCTCACCGGGAAACTGGTAGCACAGACTGACCTTGAGATCTTCCCCCACAGTCTTGGAAGAAACAATGAAAGTTTTCAAATCTCAGAGGGAAGGAAAAGGAGAATGAAGGTACTGTATAGAAATAAGCTTCCTCTGAGAATGTCAGCATTGTCAACATGAAGACTTCTATTGTTACTAAAGCTTTAATATTCAGAATATTGCCGAGAGTCTGCAAGAGAACACTTCCCAAAGCAGAGGAAGATAAGACCAAAAACTACGTTGGATATAGTTATTACAGAAATATCTGAGCATAAACCAGAACCCAGTTTTTGATAACATGCAGGAGTCACATTTGGATCTAGTACTTGTTTTGGCCGCAGAAACAACCATTTTGATATATTTAAATAATCTGTAAAAAAAAATAAAAAATTCGTAGGTTTCTTTTCTAACTCTTCCCAGTGAGTTGGACAGAAACTGACTTTTTTTTCTTTTTACTTCTCTTGTTAACAATGGCAAGCTGAGATACCCTGTAAAGTGATTGTGGGAACCGGCGCTTTCAGAATAAAACATCAAACATCATGAGCCTTGTCAACAAGCCACTCTGCATCTTCAGCAAATAACAAACCAGCGATAGAGCAAGGAATAAAACCCACAAGCCCCAACTCCCGCTAGCCTTTTTAATCACTGGATGAACTGCTCCTCAAACATGAAAGCTGCTTGTTTATGGACGTCAGCGCCAAAACCCTATTGAACGATGAGATCCCAATGTTACACAAGCCTTTGACTTTAAGCGGTCCCACAGAAGAACAGAAAGTTGGAGTCAGACTGTCAGGCAATCCAGGACACTATGTCAAAATTAAGATTTTTATCATTAAAATGTTAAAATGCTAACCCATTTTTCAGCGGAAGGAACACCACGTTATCTAGGTGTTTTCACAGAAATCACTGGCTGTTGTACCCTTCACTGTTAACCTGGGTGATCGCTCCCCTCATTCCTGAGGGCTCAGAAAGGCTTTAAGCCTTGGATCATGCAACGTTGGTCTCTAGTCACAAACAGCAGACACGATAAAAATACAGTCAAGAAAAAAAAACACTTTCCTACTGCCTAGTAAAGTGTGAATAAGTGGTTCTGGCTGATCGTTTGTAGCAGTTATCAACCTTTTCAGGCATTATTAAAAGACTAAAGTGACTCGTGTGTCTTCAATTATGTTGCAATCCAGAAATAGTTCAGACAAATAGTAAGACTCTTCTTGGTTAGAGCTCTTAAAATACATAAACACAAACATTTCTTATTCTAAATAATTGCAAAGCGATTAATTTACTGCGAGCTAAACCATTTGTTTAAAAAGCTTAGTTTGTTTACAAAACACGAGCATCTGGCTCAGGGAATTATACAAAGAAGGTGTGTTCTTTATTGTTTTAATATACTTTAACTACGTAACTGCTGAAGTGTTTCCTTCTCAATATTTAATGCACCCGCACCCAGAAGACTACACTTAATCAGAATATGCGCAACACAAAGCACGCACCAAGAAAAGGCAAGAGCAGGAAAATGCACGACTTACTTAAGAAAAAGGCAAAACAGGTCAGCAGCCCTCCGCCTCAAACTGAAAACATATGCAAAAATGTTTATCCTCGGGGTGAAACCCTCTCACCTCCAGCCACAGCCAGCCACGCTGCTCCCCGATTTCCTTAGGGCCAGCATTTCATTTGCTGTGACTTTCGGCGAGAAGAGAGTCAGGGCACAGCACAGATCATTAAAATTAGCTGTTCCTGGTGTCCACCCTCTTACGAGCTCCACAAACCTTTCTAATCAACTGTGTTGCAATTAATTTCTGAAATATTCCATTATGTACAGACAAATCTTTCCAGATGTATCCATTTAAGAGGAAAGTTTAGGAGCTGGCATAAATCCACCTCTCTCAACATGCCTTCCTTTTTTTGATTTATTTTTAATCTTGCACTTCTCCTTTTTTCCGGTACCTTTCATCCCTCGTTCCATACTCCTCCCTCTCAGGGAAAATGCAGGGTGACAGTATAGACTGCATAGCAGCAGAAGGAATGAAAGGTTTAGTTCAAAGTTGCTCTGTTCTTTTTTGTGTGGGGAGTTTTGTTAAGTACATACCATATTTCTGAAATCCAGCTAGGAAAACCTAGAAAAGTCTTCCAATTATAATCCTTGATATTTCCCCTGAAGCTAAACCAAAGCCCCTTTGAACTAGAAAAGTGTCTTTCAAAAATGAGAAGGGCAAGACCTGAACTTTTCTACCTGTAGTCTTCTAGTCCAAGATTAGAGTTGGGTTTTTTTTTCCCTCCTTCTCAAGGAAGAAAATACGTTGATTTTTAATGCAACTATTTTTAGCTAATCCAGCTTTTCTTTTTATCCTCTGTAGCCAATACCTGCACCAGTCATTTGAGCATTATTTAAGTTATACGTCTACATCAAAAGTAACAGCTTCCCTGGTGCATATTTGCTGGCTGTGCAGAGGAGGTAAATAAGATTTCTCAGCGCTTCTTGTCAAAAATCCCATTGTCACAGCCGTGTTTATTGATTGAGTTTTCCCCAAGTACATAAGGTACGGATTAGCCTTTGCTGGGGTTAAAAACTGTTTCCATTAGGAAGTCAACGCCTCGCAAGGCGCAGAGGGATTTAGCGCGTGTGTATTCATCTGGTGCTCTCTCCGACGGCTCCACGCTGGGGTGGCAGGGTGATTTCGGGGAGGAGAGCATTCATCATTCCTGCTTACGCGGTGGCTAATAGGCTTCTCCCCGCCACCCCGGGTGCTGCTCCTAACGAGTCCATAAAGATCAAGACCATGTATATGTTGGTTAGCATAACTACGTTAATGCAGGTGGTTTAGAAAACTTATAGGCAGCATAAATGCGAGTCTTCTAGCACGGAGTATCATAACAAGGTGCAGCAAGGGTTTAATGCACAGAAAGGGAATCATTCCAATTTTTCTAATGGGCTTTCATACCCATATGAAGAAAAGCAGTTCAGCTTGCTACATCTTTTAAAAGTAGCACGCTTTACATAAAACCTATTGCCTTCCTGCTTGATCTATGGTTTTAAACATAATATTATGCCCAGAATGTGAACTAAAAAGGTAATAAAGACACTGTCTTCTGGGACCAAGACAGCAATGAAACTTCCATTTTCATAACTCACCAACCCCAAGTACGGCTTATCAAATTTATTCTCATGGTGTGTTTAACAAATAAACCGAGGGAAACACATTCAAGTGAAATAACGTTCAGTATTTTAATTCGAGGTCTGTGTGAGGACAAGTAATCATGGATTTTGCTTAATTGCTTCACACTTAGTCCTGTTTTTAACACCTCTCCAGCAAATTAAACATGAATCTTCAATGTGTTACTGGAGTTGTGTCAAAGAGCATATATTACCCGCTCTGTGTGCTCCAGCAAAAGTCCAGAAGCTACACAGAGACAGACTGGACCAGAGTGAGGGGGAAAGCTAATAAAAGGAAACCTCATGGTGCATTACTGAGTCAAGAATAGATATTCCTACTACAGAAGCACGCAACGGCCTGAGCCAGAATAAGTTCCTTTCTATACCCAGGAGGGGCTGAATGGTCTGTTGGTTAAAGTATAAAGCTTTACATTTGAATGTCCCGGGCATCTCAGAGCTACAGCAAAGTCCTCAGCCAACTGCTCAAGCATTTTGGTATTCATAGTTAACCCACCATTTCATAGCAGAAGGACCTCTTACTAATCAGACATCTTTCCAATACACAAAGAATCCTGCTACATGGGAGACTGTGGACACCAATTCTTTAGGCACCAAAGACCTGAGCATCACGCTTTAGACCCTTACGGTGGGACTAGCACTACTCTACCTCCCAGACACATTGCAAAGATGCATTCACTCAAGACTGAAGGGCAATCAGGTACTGTGGTTTCCGAAGGTCCCTTCAGTGGTGCAGCTGGTTTGTGCTGGATGCACCTGGGAAAGCAAGAAGTCAAAACGTGGGAATTCAAGAGAAGAGTAAGAGGTTACTCACTGGCTCACAGGACACTATCTAATCAGAAGAATCCCCATCTTTCTCCCTCAAGGTCCCCAAAGATAGGACTGGGAGCTGGATAGAAGGTTTTTAATGAGTTCTCAAAAGGACCACAAGGATGTTGGTGGGTGCTGGGCTCTCTCCTTCACTCTCATTGAGAGACAAGAGCCTTTGGACCACAGGCTAGCCCTGGGAGTTGTGAGGATGACTCAAGTTGGCCTAATGAGCATGAAAAAAGCCACCAATACGTTCTCTTTTGCATAGGGGATGAGGTAACTACACTGCGGTAGTCAAAGTCTCTTTTCTAGACATGGCAAATATGACATGGAAAGCTCAAATGTTTTATGGCCACCACCAAAGGGAGAATGAGAGTCTCACTCAGGACTTAAGTTACCTGCATTTGTAGGTATAGAAAAAAAAGGGGCATTGCCTTATTAGTTTGGCACTGACAAGCTGGACAATTTCCTCCACTTAGTAGGCAGGATCTCAGTGAGAGGTAAGCCTGGCGACAGCTTTCAAGCTGTCTATTATAAGGTATGCACTTCAAAAGAATATATATTTTAGCAAGTACAAATTAAAACATGGGCAACAATTTTATACAGAAAAAAACCCCAACAACAACACCGTGACATCAAAAAAACTGGCTAGCATTCAAAAGCACGGCTCTTTAAGCTGGTATTGATTGACTGATTCATTAGATGTATGGAAGTGCTATTAAGAGGGCGAGGGCTCCCATCCACATGGATAGGCGCTCTCAACACAACTTCAGAATGCATCTCAACAGGAACCATACAAATTAAACGTATCCCATCACAAGTAAACCCAATCACATCAGCTCCACACCCTTTCAATTGTCACTTCCCTACTGTCTCTCTAATTTCAGGGGCTGTCGGTGGGGGGAAGGACTGAGTTCTATGATGCTCCTTGACTTGACAAAGCGCCCTGACTCAAGACTCTCTTTTATTCAGACTGAGAAGAGAGGAGGCATTTTCAGACCCAACAGGAAGAACTTTTGAAGTATGTCAGCCCTTGGCCCCTCTTTCTTCACTCATTTTAACCAAGGAGGCTCCAATTCAGATAACCCCTGCTGATCACAGCTAAGACTAATGTTGTGAGAAAACCAGGAGACCATTAGTACTGAGATGTAGATAGGTATGCTATTCATATGTGATAATGTACGCACATCTCCTGAAACAGCCTGAAGTTACCTTGAGTTCGTGATTTTTTACCAACCCAGGCAAAGCTTCCACTGAATGTTACCAGGAACATTAATTGACTTGAAAGAGCAAGCGTGAATTTTGTACATCTGCCCAGCAAAGCATCTCAATGTGAAATCAATTCCGACATCACCACTGAAAGTAACTTATCCGAAAATTACTTGCTTGTGCCATAGTTTTCCCTGTGAAATGCTGCAATGCTTGAACTGATAATGCTGGATCTGAAATCTCATGACTATTATGCAGTATTACTCTCCAGCTGGGAGACTTGGCAAGGCAACACATTGACATCTTCATGAACTTAGCACTTCACATCAAGGAGAGGATGTGAGCTTGTCAACTTGACACTCGTAGTGCAATCTCTTTCAAATTGGCCCTTAGAAATCATTACAATATGACTGGAAGCTCTTCACAGTCACATAAATAGGGTACGTTAAATTCAGCTGTTACAAAAAAAGTCAAAGGGTACTAATCATGTCCTTTCACCCAAATTAATATTGTCACATTTACTTACTAGTACTTAGAGGATGCTGGTGAAATGTCTTTACCATCTGTTTTGGTTCATACGTACATCATTAGAAGGATTCTTTCATTTTATCTTTACTGAATCCATCCTTCAATTAACAGCAAATTTCTTTCTAGCTTGCCAAATATTCTTAAAGTTACACTTTAAGAATTACACTTTACACACTAATGTCCAATCCTTAAGAAATGCCTTCACCTCATTAAATTAAGTGAAGACACATCCTAGGTTCATTGCAACAGCAGGATTTTATTTTAAAACTGGAAGGAGAATTCTAAGGGAGATGATCAAAACTATTTAAAAATATTTGACAGGGTTTTAAGGATGAACAGAAATTCTGAGTGCTTCCTCCTATTCACATAGTCTGTGTGGCTACGTGATTAAAGATATATCAAGAAGAACAACAATTTGGCACTTAAAAAAAAATGCATTAGCATCCACTTACAGTCTCATAGTCCTTTATATTGAACTCGTATACATAACCATTAATAAACTACATTTTAACTTAGGTAGAGAAGAAGAAATTTTATGTCCCTCATGATCCGTATCTCAGAAAAACTATGAAAGCCTAGTTATCAAGAGGACGGGCCCTACAGGCAAAAACCATCTGCCAAATATTCCCTGCACCATCATCTTCTATTTAATACCAGGGAGATCTTAATTCCAGTGCTTCACATTGCAAAAGTAGCACACAAGGAGATAAACCTCTTCTGGTGTTTAGCGTTGCTCAGGTTCTCTGTGATTTTATAGTTTCACACCCGTACCAGCAACACAAGTCAAACTTTTGTTTGCACAACAGGTATGATTTCTTACGTATGAGGTATGAACGCACGACAGCACACGGACTAACTGCAATTACAGAACCGTACAAGGACCACTCCTGGGCACAACGCAGCAGCAAACCTAGACCAAAAATAGAGCGTAATCTTCATGCAAAATACAAACTCTGACAGCATCTCTGGCTACCTGAGATGGTTCCCAAGGGTCTCAGGTGAAAAACAGAAATTTGACATCAAACACCCAGCCATCCTTTCATCTAATTACTTCCTCTCATTTTATTAGCTGTCTGCTAGCTGAGTTGCATAAGCCATTCCACTGCACAAGAAGGATCTGTAGCCATGGAAATACTTTTCTCTGAAAGCATACTTGCTCACTTCGTGAAAAATGTATAATCCTCCCTGGCAAAGCAGTGGGGATATTGGATGTTTGAAGTATGCAGATTGAGGCCAGGGTATAACTTTTACAACGCAGTCCACAGTGTGGGACAAAAATAAAATAAAAATGCACTCTGGTCCTGGGGGAGTCCTGGCACAACTCTTGTCTGAAGGCAGCCCTGCTCCCCACATTTGTCTGGAGCAAAGGCGGAGCACCCGGCCTTCCTTTCTCTGCGCTTGGCAAGCGTCAAGAGCCAAGGCAAAGGATGCAAGGTGGCCCTATGGCTGCTTGTCTACCTCTTCCCTTTTGATGAAGAGGAATCAGTTGTTTCACTCATCTGAAATGTAAGGAGTGGTGTCTCCAGAGAAGTATGTGGAAATGGCACCTGCTGCCTCCATGTGAGGAAGAACCCACTCCAGGGACTTTGTCTCTTTGTTCTGTGAATTTGGGTACCAACTATGAACTTCCAGAGTTTAGCTATTAGTCACCTTTTTCTCCATTTTATGATTATAGTGGGTTGACCCTGGCTAGACACCAGCTGCCCACTAAAGCTACTCTATCACTCCCCTCCTCAGCTGGACAGGGGAGAGAAAAGGTAACAAAAGGCTCACGGGTCGAGATACGGGCAGAGAGAGATCACTCACCAATTAGCGTCACAGGCAAAACAGACTCAGCTTGGGGAAATTGGTTTAATTTATTGCCAATCCAATCGGAGTAGGGTAATGAGAAATAAAAACTACATCTTAAAACACCTTCCACCCATGCCTCCCTTCTTCCTGGCTCAACTTCACTCCCGATTTCTCTACCTCCTCCCTCCTCAACGGCTCAGGAGGATGGGAAATAGGGGTTGTCGTCAGTTGATCCCATGTGGTTTCTGGCACCCTTCCTCCTCAGGGGGAGGACTCCTCACACTTTTTCACTGCTCCACGAATTTCTCCAACATGAGTCCCTGCCACCGGCTGCAGTTCTTCACAAACTGCTCCCGTGTGGGTCCCCTTCCACGGGGTGCAGTCCTTCAGGAGCAGACTGCTCTAGGGTGGGTCATCCGTGGGGTCACAAGTCCTGCCAGCAAACCTGCTCCAGCATGAGCTCCTCTCCCCACGGGACCACAGGTCCTGCCAGGAGCCTGCTTCAGCATGGGCTTCCCACAGGGTCACAGTCTCCTTTGGGCATCCACCTGCTCCGGGGTGGGATCCTCCATGGGCTACAGGTGGATGACTGCTCCACCATTAACCTCCATGGGCTGCAGGGGGACAGCCTGCCTCACCATGGTCTTCACCATGGGCTGCAGGGGAATCTCTGCTGTGGCACCCAGAGCACCTCCTCCTCCTTCTTCACTAACTTTGGTGTCTGCAGTTGTCTACCACCATCACTGATGGGCTCAGCCTCAGCCAGTGGTGGTTCCATCTTGGAGCCAGCTGGCATTGGCCCTATCAGACACAGAGGAAGCTTCTAGCAGCCTCTCACAGAGACCACTCCTGTAGCCCTCTCGCTACCCAAAACCAACACAACTAGCAAAAGAAAGAGCTAATAATGCTATCCTTTATTTCAACTATTTTCAAGCAGCAGCAAAACACACGCTACATTTGATAATCTTATTGTTTGTGTCAGTAGATTGACTCTGGCAGGAGATGCCACAATATGAGTCATGTGGCAATAAAGTTGCAAGGCCCTACGAGACCTAGTTCTGCTCTTGAAATTAGGGTATAAACCTCTTTGCAGCACCCTGGGAAAAAAAACAACAAACCAGTAACATTTCCTCAGAGTCGAGCCAAAACATCTGCATGGGTGCTACAGAGGATTATTTCTTTCTTTCATTCCACAAGTCTCATTCAACCACACTTGGCTGTCGATATCAGGAACAGGACATTTACTGCAGGTGAAGTGATGTCTGCAGATCACAGTCCATCATGACCATAACCATTTCTGTTTTGTTTCCATCACTTCAGGTCACCCACAAATTCATTGATGAATTTATGGATGAGGTACCTGTCACTTCTCAAAATCTACTTTTCATGGCAGGCAACACGGATAGATAAAAAAAAAAGTCATTTTTGGCTATCATGATTGGATTGCACTGAAGTGCCATGTCAGGTTGAGCTCAGCTACATTCAAGTGTCCACTGAAAATATGCAGTATTTCACCTTCCAAGAGCCATTGCTAAATTCATGCTTGTTGTAAACTCCAAGGAAGAAACAACTTCTTATTTAAGCAAGTGCTGTGGCAGAGCACGAGTCAAACTGAGATCCTGGTTATTAACTACCCTACAGCTTCAAGGGAGACAGCAGAAAAAATTGTCAGTACCAAATAGCCTGCGTTTGTTAGTCTTACACGTGTGAGTGAGAAAAGAGGGATGACCAACCTGCTTCCTACTTCTGCTCAAACATCTACTTGAGAATGGAAGTGAAGACCTACCGTCAGTTTACCCCCCATCACAAACAAATACTCACAGTGTTGATGGCTAGTCTCCCGTTACCAAGGCCACCCCTTGGATCTTTTGGACCTGTAGGGTGCACAGAGACCTTTACCTATGTTTTTCCCCCCCTTGGAACTTCCTGTGGGGAAGGCACATTGTACACCCAAGTCTTACCCCAGCATGGATTTCAAGCTACAGCCAGGGTGGGCCTCTGGATCCCAGTTTATGCATATCTAATGCAGTGAGCAAGTGACATCCTGTCACTTCCACTAGGTCCATGACTTCCTCTGGATCCGAGTCCTGCCATCACGGAGAACACGTCAAACAGTGCTTTCAGTTAGGCTGGAGTGGGAGGAGAAATGTCCTTGTCCACCTGAACACTAAGACATCACTATTGCTATTTGAGTTTCTCTGCTCTGAGTGAAACGCACATCATGGCTTCAGCTCCTCAGATAAGGGCACCTGGGGAACTACAGAGTAGCTTGTTACAAACCACGGGCATTTGGGGTTCAGCCCAGAAATAACACCTGTGATTTTCCCAAAAGGCCTCAGGCTACTGTGGGGCAGGGACTAATCCTTCCTCCTGACAGACAGGAACCAGCCACGCTGGGGAAAAGAAGGGACAAAACATGGGCCGAGATGCCTACAGTATATTATTGGGAGCAGTTTTAACTTCTAATTTCCTGTAGATCCAAGCAAGCTCACAAGACTTCTGAACAAGTTGCTGCTGGTGAGCTGTGATTTGTCCTCCCCCAGAAAAACAGTTATTCAACTAAACACAACGATACAGCCAAAAAAAGTTTGAGCATGCGTAAGATCACACTAAACATATTACCAATACAAAGTTGGTGGGGATTGTTTTGGTTTGGGTTTTGGATTTTTTTTGGTTGGTTGGTTTTTGGGGTTTTTTAGCATAATTTTCTCCCCTTATCCCTCAGCCTTTGTCCTGCTGACAGGGACGCCATCACTCGGAGCAGAGCTCCTCCTTTCCCCTAGCTAGAACTCTCAAGAGGCTGCAGTTCTGCAAAGTAAGAGTAGATCTAGACAGAACCTGCTAAATCCTTGGCTGAAACAACAAGTACTCCTTTGCCACATGCAGAGATTGTGAAAGCAGTAAGGGCTGATGTCCATTCAGATACAGCCCTTACTTTGCAGCCTGTAACCTAGCAAGCATGCAGCAGATGCTGCCTTTGTGAAGAGCAAAGCCTCTTGTAGCAGCTACTTTTTTGACTACCGAGAGGGCAACTGACTGGGAAGAAACACAGGAGACAGGAAAAGAGGTGCAAGACCGAGCTGAATGTGATGCCATAGGTGGCACATTTGTAAGCCACTCCTGCCCCTGCAAGACACTTAGCCTTAAGTGTATATAGTTTCTTCCACAGCAGCATTTTTTTCCCTGTATTTTTTTGTTCTACTGCATAATATCTAAGTATCTGTGTCTTTTGTGATAAGCACTATCGCAGTGGATTTTATTCCCTTGTTCTTTTGTGAACTTCCCTTAATTTCTCTTTTTGTTTCTGATTGGATCAGCTGTAATTGTTATATTGATTTTATATTTTTCTATCTGCAATTTATCAGCAGTATCTTTTCTGTTTGCTACCTGCTCTCAACTGCAGGAACAGTCTGAATGAATCAGAATTAGGTCTAGTCGCAGCTGAGCTGTGGAAACCTGCTGAGCCATCATAGCTAGAACCCTGGGTCTCAGAAACTGTCATAAATAAGAGCCATTATGAATAGTACCTCATGCCATTTCTGACTGTGAGCATACGGCAGCATACTTTGTATGGCCAGCAAAACAATAAGTACTTTACGCACCTGTTTGAATGTTAATACAAGGAGCTTTTCTCTGATACTACACAAGAACATCAGAATTTCTAGTTACTGAATAGTATGACTTCTAAATTCTGCTTCACAGCTTCAGTGAATCTCCCTCCTCCTGTCCATGAACTGAAAATCCAGACCCAGTGTGGAGGAGAATTTATTTTCTATTAGAAAAGCAGGCAACACAGTGAGTATAGCTCCTGTGCGCGACTCTACAGGGCTGAGGGAAGCGCAGGAATCTTCAACCCCTTTCTGAGGCGCGTTTATCCCAGGAAAAAACCCCAGCCGAACCACGCACAGAATAAGCAATGCAAATAAAATAAATAAAATATATCCACGCGGCCCTGAGGATGGGAGGAAGTGAGAAGAGAGGGGGGTACAGTGGGGTAGAAGGAATTGAGATCTCCAGAATGAAGCCTGGAGCACAGGAGCGAGAGGGATATCTGCAATCGTCTGCCCGCAGCCTCATGCTGTCCTAGGCAATAAGGCTTAATAAACTCTTAAGTAACACATCAATTCCTATCCTAAAAACAAGTTACAGGAGTTGTGCTAGCAGGAAACGTTTCGTAAGTACTCTGCCTCTTTTCTAATATGAAAATGATGTTGTGCCAACCCTGCCATTTCTGCTCAAAGAGCTCTTATCCTCTCCTCCCTGCTTCCTTGGAGTCTTCTCCTCTGGTAAATCTGTAGATGACAGTCATATCCAATCCCAACCTTTGTTTTTTCTCACCCAAAGCAGCTGCACTTCCAATTTTCTTTCATAAGATAGGCTGCTAAGGCCATTGTACCCTTCTTCTCACTCATTCCATCTTAAATTAATTTTTGAGAGATTATACACAGAGATCCACACAGTATTTCAGATAAGGTCATACTTGAGCCTTGCGCACAGCATGGAAATCACTCCACTAAAACCAGAACATAATAGCTTACGACCCCAGTGAGCTTTTTCGCAGCTACGTCTATAGCTGACTAAAACACATGACCTGGCTTCTCCTCTGCTCCCAGCTCAAGCACCAGTTAATGCCTGAAATTCTTGCTCATGGTCCCAAAGTGCATAACTTTGCATTTTGTACTATGATGTACCATCACATTTATATCATCCCTGATCTCAAGGTCATCTAATTATTTCTATATAATATGATAATTCACATTTTTATTGCTAATATGTCCCACATTTATACCATCAGAAAAAAAAAAAATCATTAATTCACCCCTACTTTTGCTTTTTAGGTCATTAATGAAAATATTAAATCAGATTATGCCCTAATCTGGTAATTGTACTCTGCTAGACACTTTATAACAGTTACCCTTTCAGCACGGTTTTTTGTCAGCTTCCTCTGGGCTGCTTTCCACCATCACTTTATAATTCTTATACATCAATGTCCTTCTTAACTTCATTAAGTTACTAGAAATTTAACTAATATTTTCCCATCTGGTGCAACAGTAGACGTTTACAGACACCTAGAATATTGCTTACACGTGTACTTTGTGTTTTACCCCCCTCAGCTTTTCGATACCTTAGAAACGGGCAGGACTGAGTCAGGTCTGAGTATCCTGCAATCCTACAGGCGTGTTGGAGCTACGCTACCAGGAAGATGCTGGTACCAGCTCAGAGGCAGGACGCTGAGAAGACCAAAACATCATTGCCCTCCCTGCAGTCAGCTCTGCCTCTCAGCAGGCTCAGGGCATTAACCAGGTTTGTAATTCAGCCTTATCAGCATCCCACATCATGAGGTTGGAAGGGAAGGCCTGTCCTTTTTTCTCTTCCCTGATGGGATGCCAACAGACATCACGGCAAGCAGATGCCTTTGAATATTACCTCCCTAAAAATCAATTTGTCCAGGAAGGGCAAGAGATTAAGGAGCTCAGCTGGAACAAGATTTCTTCCCACGCGTACACATATATGTGTTTTTAAAGCATCTTTCTTATTGCGCACAACAGTAATTCCTGAAACATCACTCTTGAAAATTATTCATTCAGCGCTAATGCAATAGAGTCCCAGGTGCTGCATCGCTGTCAATTCCTCCAGCACTTCTCCAGCTTTCTTGCAGCCTCCTAAGAAGTCCAAACTCCTCTTCTAGCCTATTTTAAGACTGTAGGAGCTATTCAAGTCATATTAAAAACCTTTGAAAAGTCTTTTTTTTTAAAAAAGAAAAAAAGAAAAAAAACAAAGAAATATCACAGCTGGGACCTACCCTTTATGATGTTTTCCTCTGGTATTACACAAATCCTGTGAGATTTTCCTATTAGACCTGATGACCAGATACCTTATCCCTGGCAATAAAAGGCATATCTGTGCATGAGTCAGAAACATAACTGTTGTATTTCTTGGCCTTTCTGTTAATGGTGGAGTACACGCTTCTTCGGGCTTTTTATCAAAATCTATATTGGGAGAGTAATGGAGCTGTTAAAAGGAAAAAATAATGGGTTTCATGTATGAAAATGCATCAGAATAAGCCCTTGTTGTATACTTCACCCAGTGAACTAGAGAGTTTTTTATTGCTGATTTGCATTTGTCAAAACATTTAGGATTTATAGAATCTTGTTTTATGCTTCTATCATACTCCCATCTATGACTCAGGCTTACTGGTGTTCTTTATTGCAGATGATGTTCTCTCATGTCAGAGCATGACATGGAAAAACTTTGAAAAGGCAGCATGAAAAACAAGATTAGTTTTTTTGGTCCAAGGTAGACTATCAGCTCCTTTGGAGCCATTTACAGTTGAGACATGTTTGGCACCAATCTTGTGTTACCTGTACCACTAGGGACACAACCAACACTTTGACAGTAAATATTAACTTATTACGAACTACAGAAATATTTTTGTGTTCCCAATCTCCATGTTCCCCTTTCACCCTTCCTGTCTAGGATGGCTCCAAGTAATACAAAGTCCTTGAACATATCCCCATCTACACTTGTTTTTCTCCTAGCAAAACTTGATCCAAACTTTGATCGGATGGGTTTTCAGAGTCTAGAAAGTTTCTAAGGTCCTTTATTACTCTTTTTGTTTTATGGATTATGCAGTTGTTAGCATAATGTAGGCTCTAATACGACAAGAAACAGAGAAAGCTAAGATGGTGATCTCAACATCGATGCCTTTTTCATTTCATTCTTTATTAAAAAGGTCAGCTGTAATTAAGGTGCTTACTTATTTAAACACCTACAGATAAGGACAAATGATCTCACAGGGAAGCGCCATGAATACTTAGATAAAGATAAGCTAGATGTTTTCCAAATGTCTGGGTCTAATTAACTTTCTCCTAAGATACTTCTACAGAGCTGAAAAAGCTGAAGCACTCTGATTGCCTGTCGGTTACCTGTGAGAATTTCAGGAAAATTTGTGGAGACCCAAAAGACTGTAAAGGGATAAAACCAGTGCTCCTTTACTGTTACGTAGAAAACAGAATATTATAGACCACACAATTTCAGCTCCTGGAGAAACAGTGAAATAATGAGTCACAGAATATATAAGCAATTAAAAGAAAAATAAGGAAGACCGGAAACAGCCAACAAGGATTCATTAGGAACAAATGATGTAAACCAATCTAGTTTCTTTCCTCAGAAGGCTAAAAGGCTTATATTTAGTGACAGGTTGCAGTAGATGCCGTATCTTGACTTTAGTATCTTTACTTTCTTGAGTATAAGAAGTTCCATCTAAACATGAGGAGGAACTTTTTACTGTGAGAATGGTAGAGCCCTGGAAGAGGCTGCCCAGGGAGGTGGTGGAGTCTCCTCCTCTGGAGACATTCAAAACCCGCCTGGACACGTTACTGCGCAAACTGCTCTGGGTGGACCCGCTCTGGCAGGGGGGTTGGACGAGATGATCTTCGGAGGTCCCTTCCAACCCCATATGATTCTATGATTCTGACCTTATCTCCTATAACAGCCTCACAAGCAAACTAAGAAACATAGTCTATATGAGACTAGAGGATGGAAAACAACATGTCCATAAAAACGTATCCAGAGAGTTTACACTCTGTGGCTGTGAAGAAATGCAAGATGAACAAGAGTTGAAAGGGCTACGCTCCGACCAAAACACAGCAACACAAGATCCCCAAGAAACCCATCACCCCAAGAAAGAAAGAGGGACATGAAGTCATCCTTCCCTTCTCCTCAGGGCTGGTAAGGCCTCAGTGGGAATAGTGTTTCAGTTTTGGCCAGCACGTTTCTCAGCAGATATGGATCATTTAAGGGAGAAGTTGCAAGTGACAAAAAAGGTCTCAGTTTTCTGCAAAAATTGAGGCGAGTTTAGTGAAAATGCTAAGATGAGGCATATGGTAGCAGCACTCATCTATGCAAAAGAACACAGTAAAAAAAGCTCTTTCTTGTGTCAAAGGTAGACAGTAAAGTTATTAACTTCAGTTAGAGCAAGGGTAGATATTAGAGAAAACTTCAGCAGTGAAGATAGTTCATTATTAATGGAATTTTTAGGAATTCCATCTCTGAAGATCTTAAATAACCAATTAACGTAAGTAGTCCATTAAAAAAACCCTCAAATTTACCCATAGAAGGTAAAAAACGCTTTTCCTCTCCTCGTCCTTTTTAATTCCCAGAGTCAACTTCTTCCCTCAGTGCCCACTAAATTCCCCCCATCTGCAGTTCATCTCCCCTGACCAAAGTTCTGACACACCTCCATAGCTCCTTCTTACAGCGATTCACACCAGCACCCTCTCCTTCTTTCTTTTATTGTAACCCCTTCATCAGATTTTCAGCACATTACATTTTTCCTTCTGCTATGTTAACCCTCTCGCCTTAGGGGGCCTCTACCTCTTCTTTCATCATCACTGGATGAAAAGCTGTATGTGCTTGTCATCTACTCGGTAAGGGGTGATATAGTCTCTGGGACATGTCTGACCAACAAGAACAGGCATTCCTCCTTCCAGTTACAAGATATAGCTGGGTGCACTGTTTCCTCACCTTTCTGGTAGGAAACAGGCACATATGTATTCCTCTGGGCAAGCCAAGCGACATGTGGCATCTCTGAATTGTCAGCAATCCACAGAAATTCCCCCACAGGCTGGGTCAGGAGACCTACAGAGGTCCTGGCTGGTAAGGAGATGGACTACTTAACCTCCTGAGCTTCCTGTCAGTGCTTTATGTAGCTCCCGTTCATACAGGCAAAGCTCTATTCCAGTAGATCCAATCCCACTTTCTATACTGTACTCCACCAAGACTGGAAAAGGAAGAGCTGGTCGTGAGGCAGCAGACAAGTGAGTTAGAGCAGGCTTGCTTGACCAAATAATGAAAAAATATGTTTTGCAATTCAAAGTCCATTAATACCCATAACAGAAACAGCAAAGGCCTTTAGCTCTCCAGAACTGGCTGAAGCTGCTCTGGGCCAACCTGATAAATGCAAGTCCTCTGATGAGGAAGTGGTCGGACCTGCTCATGATACTCAAATGCAGATTATTCTACCCCAATTTCTGCAAACAAACAGGATAGACTCCATACGTTTTCTTCATCAAGCAAATTACCAAGCAAATGTATGGCAGGCTTTATGTCCAGGTTTTACTACAGCTAAACTGTTATTAAGTGAATATGAACTACTACACTGGATCTGAGGACCAACATTTCCATACAGAGTTTTCACCCATTGATTTCAGATGTCTGCACTGGGATTGCCAGGCTTCCATTTTTAGAAGCACTGGATTTTAGTAATCATAAGTTATTTTCAGTGAAATCATCCCAAAAATGTCTGAAGCTTCAGTGCCAAGTTGATCACTTCTGATTAATATGAAATATTTCAAATATGTATTAGTTCTGTTCCACTTCCAATACATGCCTCCAGTCAACTCCAAGCTTTGCAAATACAAGGGCACACGCTGGAAAATCCTGTGAACACTTAACTGAAGCCGTACATTTTAATTAAATAAATTGCCAGTCAATATTTTTCTCAAAAGGAACCGATAAGTCTTATTTGAGCCTGAAAATTACAGGCACAGGTCTTGAACTTATCATCATCTATTTTAGAAGCACGTACTTTTTGACTATGGCATACTTCATTTTGATGTGTCCATCATTTTTCAAGTGGATGTATGCTGCTATCCAAAATCCATTACTTGTGCCATGAATTGCATAATGCTCTATTATTTACTTCCAGCGCGGTATAATCAGAAACATGCATCTTTGTTGGCTTTGTTACTGGCTTCCACTTTCCAATAAAGGAACCTGAATACATTAACTCAACATTTTAATGAATTGGTAACAGTAATGAGCGCTTAGAGTATGGATTGCTTTTGTAATGTGCTACTGTATTGAGAAGTAAGCTGAAGTGTTGTCCAATCTTTACCAAGTAGTTAAGAAAGCATGATTTATTTTGGACTAGTTTTACTAGGCAGTTATTGATAGCTATATAATGAATGATCAGTATGCAAGGAAAAGCCTTCGATTACCTCTTTCAAACCGTTCGTGTAGTGTAACCAAAATAAACTACCTCCTTTCAGTGACTGCTTAAATCACAGAAGAAATCCCTACAAGCACTAAATGAAGTCACTTTCTGTCCCTCTTGAAGCAATCATTGTTCAAGCATTTTATGAAATACTGTGTATTTTTCAGTCATATGTCCATGACTCAAAATTATTCTGCACATGTTGTGAAGGTGGTAGCATCCCTTCCTCTCTATTCCTTTCACAGGAGTGCAGTGAGACAAAGACCCCATACTTTCTTCAGAAAAATAAAGCAGTGGTTCAAGCTCCAGGGAAACCTTATAACCCACTTCCAGTACCTGACGGGGCTACAGGAGAGATGGGGAGGGACTCTTGATCAGGGAGTGGAGAGACAGGACGAGAGGGAACAGTTTTAAACTGAAAGAGGGGAAATTTAGATTAGGTATCAGGAAGAAATTCTTTGCTGTGAGGGTGGTGAGACCCTGGCCCAGGTTGCCCAGAGAAGCTGTGGCTGCCCCATCCCTGGAGGTGTTCAAGGCCAGGCTGGATGGGGCTTGGAGCAACCTGGTCTGGTGGGAGGTGTCCCTGCTCAGGGCAGGGGGGTTGGAATGAGATGGTCTTTAAGATCCCCTTCCAACCTAAACCACTCCATAACTCATTCTATGATTCTATGACTGTTCAAAGCCATAGCAAAGCCAACTGAATTTCAAATAAAAGCTAAAAAGTGGTTTGTTTGGTTTTTTTTTTGCATTTGGTGATATTAAAAACAAAAGCCAAAAAACACAAAACCCCAAAGACCCCGACAAAAAAACCAGGGAGCTGCATGCAATTTTGAAAATTAAGACTGTGGTATCTGACTACCTGCTCTCCTACTAATAGCTGCTGTCACCAACTAGAAAATTATTAATCAATCACAGATTTATTCAAATTCATATTTTGAACAACATCTAAGCACGTTTGTGAAATGCATCACCAAGAAGCCATCTGTGCATTTTCAACTATACCATTTATATTTCATAAAACCAAGCAGCTGTTTTGCTGTGATTTTTCTGAGCCTTTAAAATTGGCTTTCAAGACCCAAAGCCATTGAGGTTATAGAACATAAACCACAAAGTGTCTATTTCTGTGTTTGCCTGGAAGGGTGATGATGAGAAAAAACTTACAGGATGCACAGAGAAATTCTTAGTGTTATGCCTTCACAACCTCAATTAGAAAGAAAAGTAATTGTCAGGATTATTTTAACCCTCCAGCCTAATTGCCCAAAGTCTCTCCTTCCATTAAAAAGGGGTTGATAGTGAAGGTGCAAATGCAAACCTGAACTCCTGATAAGGAAAGCAATCAGACAATATGTTAAAAATAATTACCACATCTCGTTCCATCAGAGTGAAAAGCTTAGGTTAATGCTGAGCCTGTATAATATGGGTAAATAATTGGAAGAAATGGCATTTTATCTGCTGTGTACTGCATTTCTAAGCACAGATGAGTTCCATTTACTAGGAGGTAGCTAATATTTATGTTGAAGGTAGAATGTAACAGTGAGCCACTGTTCTTTATCTCTGACTTTTCACTGTTGCTGCCTGAACTAATACATGCCATTTTGATTAAAATGGTAATGCATACCCCAGTACAGGCGAGTATAACATGCACTTTAAGCTTAAACACTATATTCTGCAATTAGTTATATTTCATCTAAACACGATACATTCCCCTTTCTTATAGAAAAGAAAGTCTAGTATCTTTGTTGTTGTTGCTTCACAAGACACCATAGGGTTGCAGCTTTAAGAGATCAGATATCAGTGGGAAGATTAAGAGGAACAAAGAAGAATTGTATCTTCCAGTAAAAATCACAGAATAATTCCAATAGGAAGGGACCTGGGAAGGCCTCTAGCCCAGTCTCCTGCCCAAAGCAGGGTCAACACTGAATTCAGACCAGATTGCTCAGGGTTTTGTCCAGTCAGGGCTTGAAAGCCTCCAAGGATGGAGACATCATGACCTCTCTGTACAGCCTTTTGCAGTGTCAGTCCACCTTTACAGGGCAAGTGCCCCAACCATCTTGGTGACCTTCCCTAAACTCCCTCCACTGATGTCTTTCTTGTACTGGCGGTCCCCAGCTTGGATCCAGTACTTTAGATGGTATCTAATGAGCAGTTACTTCCAACCACTTTATCCTTCATATGTTCAAAAACATCATCTAAGGGGATTTGCTCTTAGAAACAAAGGAAGCCCAGTTGATCTGTAGTTTCCCTGATTATCCTTCTTGCCATTTTTAAAGACTGGTAAGACATAGCAGTCTCCCACTGTGTCTTACCAGCCAGTTTCCTAAATACATCAAAGCCTGGTCCTCTCAGCTCCAGGGTCTACACTGCTACTTGCCTTCCTCACTCTTGTCAGCACCTTGATCTCCACCATTTTATCACAGTCACCACAGTGAAGGCAGCCATTGACTGTCACACCCTCAACCAGATCTGGTTTGTGAGCAAGAGAACCAGAAGAACATCACATCTGACTATCTTATGTACCTTCTGTCTTAAGAAAGTACCCAACACACTCCAGGCACTCCTTGCTTCCCAATGTGCTGCCCTTCCAGGCAAGGAAGTTAAAGTCTCCCATAAAGACCAAATTCTGTAATTTGCAGAATTCCCCAGACTGCTCAAGGAGGACTTCATCCTGCCACGTATGCTTGCCATCCCAACTTGTTTCCTCATTTAATTGCAAGCTGTTATCACCGACCCTCATGAGTTTAGTTTAAAGCCCTCCTTACCAGACGGCCAAGCCTGATATAGCAAAGACAGAATCACAGAATTGTCTGGGTTGGAAGGGACTTTTCAGATCATCTGGTCCAACGATCAACCTAACAGTGACAAAGACCATCACTAAACCATACCCACCTCCTCAGCTGACTATGTAGCCAGTTGTCACCTTGCAGGATGTGTCTACTCTTATCCAACCTTCTCCCCTCACCTGTTGGATCAAGGACAGCGAATGAGGTCATTCATTTTTGCCCCTAAAAGCTCTGCAGTCATTCTTGATTTATTCCACACCACCAAGAGCAGCAGCGTCGCTGCCCGTGGATGAATACGCAATACAGGACAATAGCCCAAGGACCAGAGCAGAAAATGAAGGGGTGCTTTCAGCCTGTAGTGGCCAAGCAAGCTGAGAGCAGGACAAGCAGGGTGAAACATGGGTCTGCTGACTGAACAGCAAAAATTGCATTGATTAGAGCAAGGGAAAACTTCACCCTGACTATTTATAATTTTGGGCCTAATCCCAGCTGGCTTTGACTCCGCTGGGTATAGCCTGAGGTTATGCCCTTCCTGAAAAAAGCAGAGGTAGAGCCAGGACCACTGGAAACAGGTAACCTCATCAGAGCTTCCCAGGGCAGGGCAGGGCTCGGGCACTGTCAACACCAGCAGCTCCCACCACAATCACATTTTGAGAGGGAAAATTACTTGCCCTGAAGTCAGCTAACACTCAACTAAAACTTTTTTAGAAGTACTTCATCATTTAGTTAGTCTCATACGATGCCCAGAACAGGAGCAATACCCAGGGGGTATACAATAATATTTAAACAATCAGGTTTATTATCTACTTGTTTTAATTAAATGCTCCTATTTTTTTCCTTAGAGGAAGAAAAATATTAACATCAAATTGTTCAATTTGAAGTAAATGGGCCTCTAAAAGAGATATCATTTGCTCTGATTTCATTTACTCTGCACAGAAGATTCCCGTTCATGAACTATTAATATGACTTAGCCCAATCAGATATGTTTCATTTGTGTCCTACTTCAAATCTTTAGGCTCTCCCCATCTGTCAAAAACGTTCGGGCTGCTGAATGATAAAGCCTTGTTGCTATGGCAATTAGTTCCATTACCTAGGTGACAGTGCTGGCACGATGTCACCACTAAAGGGATCTAACTCCTGAAATATTTTTAGTGTCTGTTGCAGATGGACGACAGTAAAAACACCATTTATCAATGACCCAAAATACCTACAGGTGATGGGAAGGAAGGTACAGCTTGACCACCATCTGTATTACCTAGAGAAGTCCAAGTGAAGAGCAAACTATATAAGTGGACCATCTGCACTCAGCAACACTAAAAGAGAACGACAGGGAAGCGTACGCAAGAATAATAATTAAAAAAAAAATAATAAAGAAAAGAAGAGAAAACCTGCGGCTTGCCTGCTCGGGCAACAGCTGGATGAACCGCTCCACTCTGCTGCTGCCGCATCGCCCTCTCCTAATTCGCTCGGGTAATGTGAAGGCACACTCCACAGATGCGTGCATCTGCATATTTTAAGCCTCAATATTAATTTTTACGTAGTATTTAGTCACACTTCGAAATCCCAGTCTGGGGTCAAAGCCCCATTGTACCAGGAACTGTACAGGCAAGCACAACACTTGATAGCCTCTGCCCTCCCAGAGCTTACAGATCTGCAGAGGGGTTCAGGTGATGGTGATGCAAGAAGCAGTTGCCATTTTCCTGGTTATCTACCATTTACGAAAACTTTTGTCTTCTAGTCACACCAATTCATAGAACCCACAGTGCAACTGAAGCCCATAAGTAGCAAATTTGGCAGCGATTAAAAGGACAATGAAGGTAGCATCTGTCTTTTGGTGGATTTTTTCCCCCCTCCCTTGGCTTTGCCTCAGATTTCTAGGGCACGCTGAATCGAGCTGGTGCTAGTTGCATAGTCAGCAACCAGACTGCATCTACTTTGACCACGAAATACGCCTGAAACGTGACAGGATTTTTCTTCTTCTGCTTCTTACTCAGATTAAACTCCATGTTTTGGAAACTAGCCAGGGAAACAGTAGTTAGGGGAACACCCATAGCTGCATTAATGCAGATGAAGGACTTCATTAATCTTCAAGTGTTCCGACCGATCAACACAAATGTTATTTTCAGTGTCGCCTACACTAGGTCTCTTCTTCCCCTTGCCAGGCTAGTATATAAGCCACTAAATACAACTGCGTGAAGAATTTGCATGAAATAACCAATGAGAAGAATTCTCTTCCCTTTTTTCTGATGAAGAATTGCTCCAAAACCAAATAAATTATTGGTTTATTCATTATTTAGAATTATGAGGCTAGTCCTTGATCCATAAATCATTGGCAAACCATTAATTATACGCACTTAGTGCTTGCTGTCTTGGTTAGTCTTATAAATCATCTGGCACCCTGAACAGGTGAATGATAGTTCCTAAACATTGCCATTTGTTGCCTTTATGCCATTCCCCCGCCAACGTAGGACTTTGTCAGGAACATGACATCCTGCCTGCACATCGGCAGCCTCACTGTGTTCATCCGTTCTCTCCAAATAGTCATTGATACAAATCACAGTTACAGCAAACTTCTGAACTTGCCTAGTTCAAAAGGCACCTCGTGCCCTCCTTTGTGCTCTCTGCTGAAAAAAATGAAACCATAGCAATAATGACATTGTGGGGGAGAAGATTAAAAAAAAATATTAAAAAAAAGCTTCTCTGACAAAGATGCAGACTGACTTCACAGTCTTAGGAACTGTACTGCCCTCGCTGCAAATTGTCAACAAACCACCAGAGAAATAGTACATGTGGACACGCTTCTGACACGGTCAAAGGTCAGATCAGTAATTTCTCTCTCACAGGGATTAATATTTCATACTGGTCTTCTGCTGGGACGTTCAAGGAAATTAACACTGGTGATGTGCCCTTTATTTGCTGGCCTGTGGACCTTCATTAGAGCTGGAGAAGAACTTTTTATTTCTTACCAGAAGCCACAGCAAGCTTGTCTTTTACTCTGCCTGTGCATTATTTCTTGCATTTGATCCCACATTCACACTCTGCTCTTTGAACATGCGTTTCTCTGTTACTTTCTACTCCTGTGTTCACTCATGATGAGCACAGACGACAGTGTCAGAAGTCCACATCACCGTGGATCCAGGTCTGCAGTTTTGCAGCATAGTCCAGGAGGTGAAAGAGGTCACAGGCAATGCTCACCCAGTTGTTAAAAACTTACGTGATTTGTTTAACTGGCTTTCTATGAATTATTGAACAATGACTGCCATCTCCAGTTGATAAACAGGGAGCAGTAAAGCTCACTTGGTATTTACGAGTAGTCACAGGACCCAGCTGGAGCTATAGTAAACATAATAGAAGTGCTCAGTTGACTATTTTCTTGCTGATAGCCTCTGAGATATCCTACTCTCTTGTATTTTGGGGACATCGGTGTTCACACGGGGAGTGGCAGAGTTCTCATTCTTGATGACCTAAGATGGGTGCACTGTATCTTCCACTTTATTCTGTGTAGGCATCTCAGGTTTGGACTCACAAAAGCTTTTGCCAGATTGCATCCTGGCAGGCAGAGTCAAACGTTCAAGTTAGGGTTTTATATAGCAGGTAGAAAAGGACTTTAATTTCTACTGGTGGATGAAAAGCTGGACAGCTTACAGCTCAGAAGGCCAACTGTATCCTGGGCTGCATCAAAAGAAGCTTGGCCAGCAGGTCAAGGGAGGTGATTCTCCCTCTCTCCTCTGCTCTGTTGAGACCCTACCTGGAGTACTGTGTCTAGCTTTGGAGTTCTCAGCACAGGAAAGACACGGAGCTTTTGGAACAAGTCCAGAAGAGGCCACGGAAAGGACCAGAAGGCTGGAGCACCTCTCCTCTGAGAACAGGCTGAGAGAGTTGGGGATGTTCAGCCTGGAGAAGAGAAGGCTCCGGGAAGACCTTACAGCAGCCTCCCAATACCTAAAGGGGGCTTGTAAGAAAGATGAGGACAAATTTTTTAGCAGGACCTGTTGCAATATGACAAGGGGTAATGGTTTTAAACAACATTTAAACTACATAGAAGGAAGAAATCTTTTACAATGAGGGTGGTAAAACACTGGAACAGGTTGCCCAGAGAGGTGGTGGATGCTCCAACCCTGGAAACATTCAAGGTCAAGTTGGACAGGGTTCTGGGCACTCTGATCTAGTTGAAGATATCCCTACACATTGCAGGGAGGTTGGACTAGAAGTCCCTTCCAACCGAAACTATTCTATGATTCTATGATCCAGTAGAAACCGCTGAGCCAAGAATAGGAGATGAGGTGTTTCCAAGCCCAGCCCAAATGAAAACCTTTGTCCCTGTCCCAGGGCTTGCTCCTGGGAGAGCTGAGCAGCCTGCTCTGCCTTGTAAACCCAGCATCTGAAGTCAAGTAAACGTACATGTGCTTGGCAAATCAGGACCTTCCAAAAAAATGCTCAGCCTTCACCTAAAATAACTTCAGCTGCCCGAAGTGGAACCGACTGCAACACATTATGTGGTGCAGCAGTTTAGTTTATGAACTGAAAATTACAGTATCTAGTCAGAACTCTAGAAAAATACCTAGGTAGGCAGGAAGTCAGTTGCCCAAGTGAGAACTAGTCAGGACATCATCTATGACAGCTGTTAAAAAAAAAAAAAATTAGAAAAATGCAAGTGGTCAGGAACTCCATGTCTTACATCAATAGTGAATGAGATACTGAGTAAATGCCGATAATCATACTGCTATTGTATGTGCTTGAACCTATTGTTTGTATTTGAATGTATACTTCATATGTCACAAATCCTAGTTTACAGAGAAAAACATTTAAAAGGCTGTTAACTGTAGGACCATCTGCCAAATTAAATTCCTGCTATCCTTACACCTTGCCATGGTAAGCTCATTAAAAGCTCTAGCTTTTAATGTCTAGCTCCTATCTATGAGAAAGACATTGAAATCACCAACTTTCCACAGAGGGTAACCTCAATTCATCCAAAGTAGTAATATCCCACAGGAAGAGCTTGCACCAGTGGTACCTATGTTACAGAAATAAGTATAAGCAGTTTTGTGCACAATAATTTATACATAATAGCCATAGTATACTATCTACATAGAAATTCAGCCTGAATGTGCTAAAACTGGAATCAAGGTACTGCCCTATTCTGGGGTACAGACAGCTCTCGACACAAAGCCTTAAAAACATTACTGACTTACTTGCAGCAATATTAAGATTAGGCAATCTTTTAGCTTTTCCTTTGAGACATCCTAATTCAAGGGCTGCAGTTATCATATTAGCACAGGTACAATCTTATCATAAGATATTGGCTATAATACACGCTTACTTTATTTATTTTAAACTCGTGTTAACATCGGAGGGAGACCATGGGAAACATGCTGGTATAAATTTCTTATGAGCAGTTCCTGATTTTCAAAGATGCCCAATTAACTCATTCACTCCTCCTTTAAAGGGAATGCCTCAAAAAATGACATACTGTAAACATTACGACTTCTAGCATCAACTGAAAAGAAAATGTAAAATGCATGCGATCCCACCAGAAACACCTTTAAACACACACTTCATGTTACCCTTGGTAACCAGTAAGACAAGACATGCTGTCATGCTGTAAGATATTAGAGTTCAAGGCTCTTTAGAAAAACTACAGCTCTGGCTCCTTAGGACATACCTATGTATGCACAAACCCATTATCCTAATAAGTGCATTCTTGTAAATAACACGTTTTCAACTAAAGACATCTTATTTCTTAGTTAATTAAGGAAAAAATATTTTCCTTTAGTTAGTAGTCTGTCCTAGAGGTCAGTTTATGACAAGAACCTAGATAGATATAGATGTCTTATTTAGTGTAGAAACTGTTGTGGCTACATCTCACAAAAATCCCATCTTTCCCTAGGGTGACAAGATTAAACATTTCTGTTGATAATTATTTAATCTGTAGGAAGTGGTCAGGTCCCCGGTAGCCCTGTTTTTGGTCTTTGCACACTAATTTCTTAACTACTGAGACCTGCTGTCGGCGGTGGCAGGGGTGCCAGCCTTTCAGGGTTTAGCTTAGGGCTGCTCACTCCAGAGAGAACTCGGAGACTCAGCTCCTTCTCAGAGACGGCATCTTTCTTGGGTTTCACCAACAAAAATAGGTTGCTTCAGCAATGCAGGAAAAGCAGAATGGTCTGACATAGCAAAGGGAAAATTCTTCCTCTTCTCCTCCCTATGCTACCACCCAGAAAGCGAGGTGCTGATAGAAGGAGGAGTACTTTAAGGGGAGGGAAGGGCTTGTTTTTCACCTTAACCAAGCAGGCAAGCAACAGCTCGCTCTCCCTCCCTCTGCTTCCTCCTCTCCTTTTTCCAATTGTAATCCTCCCGCCAGCACAAGCTGTTGTGTATTTGCTTGTGCTTCCCCACTGCCCAACAGTCACACCAATTATAAAGGGATGAAAGAAAGAGACTGTTTTTTCTTGTCTAACCATAATCTTTCACAAATCTCAACTATTCCTGCTACTAAGATGTGCTTTGGCTTTCATGCACTTCACTCAATACCATCTGTACACATCCAAGGACAAAAATGTCCCTTTTGTTACTAAGAAGCGGCCTTGTGTAGCTCTCAAGTTGCTGAGGGAGTTTGGCTACAGAGGAGATTACATTTTTAAAAAGACAGGAATAACACGGCTGTCACAACAGGATACTCCTCAGCAAGAAAACTAGAGACAAGCAAGAGGCAACGCAGAGATTCCTAACTGTGCCTAAAACTAATGAAATGTTGTTCAATGTTAATACAGATCTTTAGAAGCGAGTCCTGTGCAGCAGTGCTCGTGTATTCTCACTCAGATTCTCTCACTTATACCACTTGCGAGACACTTCAATAATCTAAGACTCAACCCCAGCAACACGTATTATTTAAAAAATATATATATTTCTGGCAGTCTGCCTCACTCATATCAGCATCTTTTCACAGTGTAAGCAGCCTAAGTGACTTTAAGTATACTCCCTGAATTTTGCTCTGGACAAACTGTGCTTCCGTGGAATGTTACCAAGACCACCAAGAGCAGTGGAAAGACAAGAGGGACTCAAGGCCATAGTTGTGCTGGAAAGGTTCTTCAAGTGATGGGTATAGCTCTGCATTTTCTTGATGTACACAGCACAGGCGCAGAAAGGCACCTGCTTGACCTTCTCCTGAGAAAAAGGAAATCATTCTGCTGGTATTACAAAAGAAAAAGGGAAGGCCTGACTAACGTTTGGGTTTGATCTTGAAGGAGGAGTAGAACTTGGTTTTAGCTCACCCGTATGCAGAAAGTCTGGCCTTCCAATCAGCTGGGGAACTCCATCTAACAGAAAGGCTTAAAAGTTAAAAAAGGAAACTAGGACCAGGATCAGAAAGGAGATAGTGATGTCTGGAACATAAACAGCATGAAGTAGACTGAAACCACAACTCTATTATTTTAATGCCACATTCACTCTCACTTTGAGGAGCAGAAAATTAATGGGCACAGCTTGTCAAAACGTAACAATAAAACCAGAGTATTGGTTGTGCTCCAAAGTAACCAGTCCAACTACTTTAGCTCCCTTTGTTTGTTTACTGCAAATACTTTCAACTCACATTTTTTGAGCGCTCATTTCCCTCTTTTCTGTCCATCTACTAAAGCCTGAAAAAAAATTAAGTGCAAGTGAAAGACAGGGCCTGGGTAAGTTTTGTTGGAATAACTGAGCCTGGCTCATCAGCTGGTGCTCAAGCATCAGATCATTCGACAGCTTATCACATTGACTGTAGTTCTTGCCTGTGACTCTCTTGTTACAGCCAGGGTCCGTAGTGTTTTTCCTTCTCCATAAATACCCTGCTTAAGCTGTTTGATTGATCTTTAAACACGCACAAAGGAAAAAGGTCCACTAATGCAATTTCACTGTCATTGTTTTCAAAGCTACTGAACTGTAAACCTTGCATTTTGGGCAACTGATGTGTGAACACCTCACGTGGCAATCTCTCTTTAAGTAAAATATTTCAGTAGGTAAACTTAGTTAAACTACGTACAATTAGAACACGAAAAAGCAATTTATTTCATGGAGCTTGTAAGACACCCGATATAATACTGATATACGGCAAACAATTTCTTTGCTGCATTGGGTCTTCACATACAAATATATACACTAGTATATGCATTGACAAGATTTTTATATATTTCCTGCAAAAATTGAGTTTCTCCTTAAATTATGCTCACTCTATGCGAGATAACCCAATAGAAGCAAAACAAAGACCGAGCCCTGAATCTGAAGTTTTGTGCTTAATTGCAAGTCCACAAGAATTACTGTTACATGTATATAACCTAGGTCAGCTATGATTTTTGAATATCATTGGAAACATTCCTTTCTCACCATTTATAATCTGTCATTACTTTGTGCTCTGCTCATGAATTAACAGGTAAAATTCTGAAGTCTACTCAGTCCACATTTTCAGCAACATAAAGGGTCCTTGTCATTTACTTTTGTTTCAGTTAGTCTATAAAATTCAGTATATTTAATACTAAGAGGAAGAGACACAAAATAGTTGATTCACCACATTTGCCACTGGTATGGTGGCAATTATGGAAAAAAGTATTTACATCAGCATTCAGTGATCTATTAGCTGATCATTAGTATTCATTTATTAAAAAAGGATTTGTGAATTATACGCTAGAATTAGTGACACATGACAAAATAGTTTAAAAAAAAATCAGGTTTAGAGAGCATAAAATTCAAGGAGAAAATGAGAATACAGACTGAGCTAATTGCTACCAAAAAAAAAACCTTAGACACAGGCATCTGGATTAGTCAGTGACACGAGTTGCTTTAGTTCACTCAATTATCTGAATATTAGATAGTATCCAGACCTCAGTAAATATTCTAGAATCTACAAATACATTAAATAAGAAAAAAGTGTCCTAAGAAAGTCATCACTGAAGACCTTGACAATATTAACAAAGACAGCACTTGGCTGGTAGCCAAGTCGTTGGTCTCACATTAACTGGTAAAGAGATTCCTCCCCTTCAACCCAAAAATTTGTCTGCAGTGATGAACTGATAACCTTCAGCTGAACCTTACGTTAGACACATTGTGAACTCTAAATTAGTTCTCAGTTTCCCCAAGCTGACCAAATATGTGAAGGATGACAGTAAAACCAGTCTGGAATGTCCTTGATGGGCCCAGGTCCATTCAATTAGTCTCCTTTGCTAGATTTCCTACTTTCTCTGCACCCTCATCCACAAATTCCGGTCAATTTTCAACAAACTCTGAACTTCGATAAATTAGGCAAGTTGTCATAGATATTTTATCACTCTAAACTCTAGAGAAGGCATGCAAATGAGTTTTTCAGAACAGGAAGATGAGGAAGGAGAGCACTGCAAAAACACACATTCTACAGTAAAATGTAAATAATTTCTGGTATCATTCTGCATGTTATTTTATGGAAACGTGACTCTAAAAGGAAAGCTTCAGAACTATTCTATCTCGCTTCAAAGCAGAGTGCTCAGTTTACAGGTGAAAACATAGGTTCTTGTGATCAATACTGGAATCGAAGAAGACCGGAAACCAAATACTGGAATTAAAACTAAAAAGGCAAGGTGTTTGGGGGTTTTTTTTGTTTGTTTCTTTTTCCAAGTGCCTATTCTATCACTGATAGCGAAGTCATTCCCAGTTACTTTTTTTGCTTTGTAACAAAACCAGACCAGTTTTCTACTGACCAGCTGCTGCTGGACAAATGTGTTCTGTGACACAGCTCACTACAGATCCAGCAGCACCCTCCCCAGCCTACCTGGAACCCACACGCTGGGACAGACACAAGTCCTGTCTAACTCGGTGCCTCGTGTCCAGTTGCAGATATATACTTTTGGGGGAAATGCTTGGTGGCATTTTTGTGGCATGGTTGGTTTTTTTGTTTTAAATGACCCAGGAAAACGTAGAAGTAGTGATGAGGGGAAAAAAAACCAGCCAAACAGAATTACCAAATCAGGTCAGAAATAACAATTTAAGACAACCTATAACGCGGTAAAATAGCTGTTAAAAATTTGGAGGGGCCAGAAAAAATAGTCCAGCAAGATGTTATGACCACTGCAGACCATAAAGGCGAAGTGAGAATAAACAACAGGAGTGAATGGGAAAATTATGAAGGACGATGGGAGGAGGAAAAAAGAAAGAAATAACAACACCCAAACAAAACACTTCAGTAACGACTCTCCCTTTCTTCTAGATCTTAGTTGGAAAAAAGTATTGGATTGTACCACCACAGCAGTGACCACTCCACTGCCTTGTGGACAGTCAGAAGATGGTACTGGGAAGAATCTCCCACTTTACTGAGACTAAGCTTGTATCACTGCAGGCACCACGTCAAATAAACACTTGAATGAATTCAGCAATCTTCTTACAGATAGTTCAGCCTTTTTTGGCAATTCTACTCAAGCTGCAGCCTGTCCGGCATGGTTTGAGGCCAGCATTTTCCTCAATTCATCTTCGTCCCACTCGCGCCCCTGCCCGGATACTTTTTTGTTGGGTGAATCACTCTTCTAATAGAGGTTCTCCATTCCTACAAGCCCTTCTCATCTTTTCCATCGTGAACTCATTTCCAATGAACACTCCTGACAAGCTTCACACAATCCCCAGATACTGAAATTTCTCCAAGCTGGAAATCTTTCTCCTGACACATCTTCCAATCTCATTTGTCTTCTTTTGCACCTGCTAAGTGTTATTAGTGCATGATCAATGGCCAGTGGCATCCTGGGGGGCATCAGGAAGAGTGTGACCAGCAGGTCGAGAGAGGTCATCCTGCCCCTCTGCTCTGCCCTGGGGAGGCCCCATCTGGAGCACTGGGTCCAGTTCTGGGCTCCCCAGTTCAAGAAGGACAGGAAACTGCTGGAGAGGGTACAGCAAAGGGCTACGAAGATTATTAGGGGCCCAGAGCATCTCCATTACGAGGAAAGCCTGAGGGACTTGGTTAGTTGGGTCTTTTTAGTCTGGAAAAGAGAAGGCTGAGGAGGGATCTGATCAACGCCTATAAATACTTAAAGGGAAGATGCCAAGAGGATGGGGCCGGCCTTTTTTCAGTTGTGCCCAGTGACAGGACAAGAGGAAACGGGCACAAACTTGAATATAAGAAGTCCCACCTAAACATGAGGAGCTACTTCTTAACTTTGAGGGTGACAGAGCCCTGGAAGAGGCTGCCCAGGGAGGTGGTGGAGTCTCCTTCTCTGGAGACATTCAAAACCTGCCTGGATATGTTCCTGTGCAACCTGCTCTGGGTGGACCTGCCCTGGCAGGGGGGGCTGGACTAGATGATCTCCAGAGGTCCCTTATATCCCCATGTGATTCTGTGATCATCGATGATCCTGTGACCACCTAATGGACTTGTAATTGACGCACATGAGCTGCATTCCAGCAATGTCTAAATGCCATAGATATGTATTTAACTAGATCACTGAGCAAACTGCCTAACAAGAGGCTGTTTCTCATCTAGCAAGGTATCGCTGCCTGATGAGTGACACGAGAACAATGCTTTGTGTAAGCGCCTTCCAAGTGAAGTTACTGATTAGCACAGACACTCTGAAGGCAAAAAGCCATCAGAATTTGGCAGGAAGAGCTTTGTCATTAAGTAATTCGGTCTCCAAGTGACAAAATGATTTGTAGATCACCGTGCTGAATTCCCTGCCTTTCCTTTTCACACTCCAGTATGCTATGAACAGGAGTGTCGTTTGGGATCTTCCTCCCCCCGCTGCCCTTAACCACACTTCTTTCTCATCTCGCATTGCAAGTTTACCAGAAATCTCCTGTCATTTCTAGCAAAGATGGGAGTAAGAAGTTTGGATGCCATCTCTATTCAAACATTGTGAAATACAGCAGAAATTGAGCTGTTAATCATGGAGGTAAAGTACAACACAGGGTAAGGAAAAACGACATGAAAACATACACCTCAGCTGCAAGGCTAGAGATATCTTAAGGAGACACGTGGCCAAGAATGGAGCAGAGATTTATCCTAACCTCATTCTTAATAAAGACTGGTGACATGGGCATAAAGCATTCTCAAGTCCTATGCTTTCTGTTTCACTCGGTTGGTGATGAAGGTCAATGTGTGGGTTCACAACGACATTCACTGCGATGAAGGGAAACCGTGGGGGTTAACAGAGCTGTTAGAGACCAATTGTCACAAAACTTAGCAAATGAGAACCTCGCCTGAACCAGGTGGAAACATTTTAGGAAAGCACTCTCCAAATGGCGTCTTCTAGTTGTTCAAACAACACAAAATAGGCTCTCACCGCAGGCATTCCAGGGTCTCATCTGCAACTTGGTCAGCTCTATGTGGGAAGATAGCCACCGTTCTTAGCTCAAAATGAGCTGCAAATATCTAAGGTAAATACCATCCCTTTTGTTGTGAGCATCAGGCTTGTCGTTAGACTCCATTGCTGAAACTTCCAAGCTAACTGCACGGCTACACTTACACTGAAAGCATCTGACCCAAGACAAAGCATCTGGCATTTAGGGAAAGAAATACTATTATTCTGAGCAACAAGTTATTCAGGACAAGAATTAGCTAAAGGAAAAACAGTTATGAACCACCTGTACTAGGACGCAAAGCTTGAAAGGGACAAATAAGATGACAGTGATATCAATACTCTAAAGGCACTGTTTAAAAAAAAAATATATCCAATTTTCCCCCATGAGAAATAAAAGGGACACTAGGAACTACTCTGTTAGTACAATTACGCAGCATGTATAGTGAGGGATATTCCATTCCAGTACTCCTCAAAGGGAGAGTTACCCCCAACACCACTTCGTGAGGAGGGATCTGATCAACACCCAGGGTGGTCACCTTCATTAACCCGTGGTGGTCATTTCTGCGCTCTCTGCAGCTATGATTAACGTGCCTGCTTCAAAAAGCAAGCTGCTCTGTGCCAACAGAACCCTGAAGGCGTGCTTCAAAAGCACACACACAGATAGACCTTCCATCTCCAATTGGATCAGGACTTCTCAAAAGCTGTGACAGCATGTTTTGCCGTCCTCGTGCAAGCCCACGTGGCTGTGCAGACCTACCTGTTCCTATTGCCATTACGCCCGCCCCACTCCCTTCTCTAAAGGGAAAGGGCTTCCACTGCCATCCTAGGATTCAGCCAGCTCCATGTTAACTCTGGAAATAAACACAGGCATCGATCTGAGGTGCCTATTTTTTAGATGTGTTGAAAGACATACAGCTCTCAGAGTCACTGTGTGGAAAAAACAGGACTCTTCCTAGCTAAGTATCTAAATAGGAATATTTTTGTCTTAACCACCTGCCAGAAAATAACATATCTGCAATATTATTGCTCCAGCTATATTCTAAGGGAACTCTTTCTTATCTTTCAGATGATGATCAACTCTCTCTTCTGCAAATCAGGGCTCAGCTGCATGTTGGTCCCTGAAGAGCCATTTCTGTATCAGATGACTCATTTTCTGCAGATGATAAGATACGATAAACGCAGCCACCAAATAAACCACACCCCCTCACAATTTTGGCTTATGTAATTGCTACATTGACAAGTTTTGCACATGAAAAGCTACCGGGTTGTTTTCCACACAGGTGCAGACTTGGTTTCTCTGCAGGCAGAGAATTCACACGTGAACACGGACAGAACATTGCTCATTTTAGGTTCGCTTGGATTCAAACACCGCCAAGGAACCCATCTTCCTGCACTAATTGATGATGTGGGACTTCAGACGGAGCAAAACCAAAACTTTTTGTGGTCTTTATGTAGGAGGTACAGAAAAATAACCGGCAGGGAGCTTAACTGGGCGTTAAAGGTAAGCTCCAAATGAGTGGAAATTCCACCATTGCTCATAATAGTTATTTTGTCACTACTTGGGTTTTTACTATGACCCCAGTCCCTTACAAATAGCTATTTACCAGCAACACATCAAAAAGGCATTATCAGAAAAATCAGTCAGATAGACTACTTCAGCTATAACAGCGCATAGAACTCTACCTATCTTAAAGGCTCAGATTTATGAGGCAGAAACATTGCTTCAGGCAGTTTTCAAGAATAGGTACAGGAGGCGGAGATTACAGAGAGGAGGGTGTTGTGTTGTGGTTAAAGGTTATAAAGCTGCATTTACACAGTGCTCTTCAATAACTACAAAATTAACTTGGATATTTCGGGAAAGGACAAGTGCAAAATAATCGGTGCTGCAGATTACTTTTTTTTTTCCCCCGTGGCAAAATGGAAAGCAGGCGATTTATGTAGAGGTATCAGAAACAAAGTTTCATCCGCAGAGCCTTCAATTTAGAAGCAGACTGTGGGAGAAGGGGAGAGGACGAGGCGTAGGAAATGTAACATGCTTCCCAGGCACATGCTGTGACAGTACAATTCTCACCTCCTAAAGCCCGTGAATCAAAGGTATTGAAGATTCAAGCATTTTTCTCCTGGCAGTGGGTGGCCTAGTCCCAAAATCCAGCTGCCTTTCTGTATGAGAGACAGCTGAAATCATCTTCACATACACCAGATTTATGTTATTATGCAAATCATACCAGACATACATGCTCTGGTGGGTTTTTCTCCTGATGAAATTGCCCCCTCCTCCAAGATAAGCAGGTGCCCTGTCATAAAATACCACAGGGATGCCCCAAAAACCAACTAGGTTATTAGACGATTATAAATAATCATTTTCGCTTTCTTTTCCCTCCTCCTTCTCTCCAACTTTCATCTACTTCAGGCTTTTTGCAGTGCTGACCTAGAGCTCAGCTCTTTTCAGAGGAGCAGAAGAGGAGGGCTAAGCTGAAGAGACAGCAATGTGAGTACCTATTATTTGATTTAAATAGGATGGCTTCCTCTAGGTATTTTCACGTACCGTTGGAAACATATGCTTTAAAATGGACAAACCTTATGCGTCCTAGAGGTCCCTTCTAAATCAAACACAGGGCAGTTGGGACAGCTTGGTAAATGCTAGCTCTTGGGAGCCTGCCTGGCTCCAAACTTGGCTCTCCTCATTTCTAACCTACTGCAGGATGCAGCCCAGGATGCTCAGATGAAGTCACAGATTACATCAAAGACTCTAAAATAAGATTTTTTTTTATTTTTATTTTTTTTTAATTTTAAATGCTGTCAATAACCTCTCCTACCCCCAGTAATTTCAAGTCACAGCACACACAGGAAGGAATTTATCAGAGCGCGGCAGGCTTCATAGAATCCCACTGCATATTGGGAGAATCCTAAAAGAAACTCAGTGCTCCTTACTATATTTTTCTTGGAAAGAACACACAAACAAACCTAAAGGCAAAGCTATCGAGTCAATGCCACAGAGCGAACACACAAGCTGCCAACAGTGCTGGGAGCAATGATCTGTGCAGCCAGCCACCTTGTCCTCAACGCTGACCGAAACAGGCTGCTTCGGCGGAAAATCCCTCGTGAGACAGTTACACAAGAACACGCAGCCTCTTCAGATCTCCCCATTTACACCAAAAGATCCTATGTCAGAAGATTTATATCCCTGTCCTCGACGCTTACTTCTACTGTCTGCTAGTTTTCAGTTTGGAAGTCCTTGCTGCCCTAAACTACGCCATGTTTAGTTTCTCCTCTTGAAACACCGATGGGATGAGCTCCACAGGCTGCGCACGCTTTCCCCCAAACCCCTTTTTACTTGCATTATTTCAGTTTCACAGATCTCCCTCTTGGTTCTGTACTGTAGAAGACAGTTAACAAAATAACACCAAAAGCATCAATAAGAACTGCCATGTACCACCCAAACGCTCTCTCATTTCCATCTTTTCCTCTTCAATAAAGAGTCCCGATGATACATACAAGAGACTTTCCACAACACTAAATATTCTTGTTGTCTGTCATGGCATATCCTCAATTTCTGCTGCAACCCTTTATTTCTGGTCCCTTTTGCTGTCCCCGATTTGATCACCGGCTATGCCTTTACCATTCAGGAAGGTCTTCTCATTTCCCTAAAGAGATAAGCTTTTACACCAAAAAGCCTGTGCATCAGCATTTAGCTTTTTTCAAATTATTTATTTTATCATTTACTTAATAGCACCAGAGAATCAGTGCATGGGCTCCCAGTTCTCCTCCTAACGTCCACCTCTCCACGCAGCAGTTCTGCAGCAATTTAGTGGCGATAGCTTATTACTTAGTGATAGCTGGTATTAGTCATGTTAGCTTTTATGCAATGATAATCTAAAATGGGTACGGTATGAGTGCTGTAACTCCATCTGCATCTATACGCGTGTGATTTAAAGAAGGGTGTCTAAATAAGGATTTAGGAGACTAATTGTGGACACTTTCTGAAATGGCAGCATTAAAAAGCTGCCATTTCACATTGTAATTAGCACCAAGCTTTTTAGCAATTCTCCAAGTGCAACCTACCATTATTCTTTCAAATATCTTCAAACTTTGAGTGAGCTCAGCACCTAAAGACCCCAATTTAGACACCAAGGCGGGGAGAAGAGTTCTCATTTGGGCATCTAGTCCTTGGGAAGAGCAGCTGGAAGCCAAGTATTACGAGGGCTCCGTTTAGATGCTGAAGTAGGATCTGAGCTTTTTTGAAAAATCAAATATTTAGCGGCAAAATCTATAAGCAGTAAGAACTATCGTCTCTGTTGGGAAGGACACATTTGTTTTACTAGATAAAGCAGCAATCATTTAGTTGTTTTTCTCACAGCAAGAAATCCCATGTTCCATGAATTTATGAGAGCATGACCAGATCCTCTATGCTTTATCTCCCTTCTGTATTTACCCGATGAAGGAAACAGGTAGGGTTTGCAATAGGGCAGAGCACTGGCTGAAAACTTAATGTCAAGCTTGCAGATTTCAAATAAGACAGATATTCTGGAAGATTCTGCCAATTTAGCAGTAGTAACCAAAGTCCGAAGACTAAAAATATCAGCTATTCTGTTAAACTATTACTACTCAAATGACGCTATTAGGGTTGTACTTTAATCATTGCTACTAAGATCTTAAGTATTGAGCAGTTTCCTTCGTTAGGAAAACTTACTCAACATCTGTGAATGTGCCATTTATATATTACATACATAGCAAGTAAATATTGATTTATTGGCATAGCAGGTTCTTAAATAGAGTAGCTCAATTGCATGTGTATTCAACTCTGATTTATCTACTACCCTGTGGGAGGGGTAAGGGGGCACGGCTTGTGCAACTGAAGAAAAGTAATGTTTGCTCCACGCTGGTTTTGAAAAAAGCTTCTGTTGTTATAACCTCTGCAAATAACAAGCAGAATTTCACTGCTGAAAATTTCTCATCACACATTTTCTAGCAACAAACTTTAATTATAATGAGCACAAGGTTGACCATACTCTGCCCGTACGTAATACCTACCAGTCTCATTTTTGCCAAGATACTGTCTATCCTATTAAGTAACACAGTTTTACATCTTTAGGCTGGTACATAATCCTTGAGGAACAAAACTGCCAACGCTCACCATTGTATGGAGTTTCATATGCTATTTACTGTTTCCTCTTAAGGCCATAAGCTTGAGAATATTATACACCCACCCACACATACAAACACATCTTTCCTTTTAATTGCATTTCTAGCCCTCAAGATTACGGATTGGCCTGGAACTGTAAACTACGCGCATCCTAAAATATCAAAACCCAACCCAAGATGCATGTAATCTTAGGATCTTTCCACATGGTGCTCATGATTTTTTGGGGAGGAGGAGAAGGCTTCTGATTTGGGAATGTTTCTGGTAGGCAAAGTTTACCACCACCTTGCAGCTTATGCAACAGCTCTGACTCACTCCATGCAACCCATCTGCCGGGACGCCTCCTGCTCCCAGCAGCCGCACGGAGCAGGGCCAGGAATGTATCCTGCTTCTTATCGCCTGAGGATGGACATGTCCGGGAGAGGGAAATGCCAGGATGGAGGCAGGGGCTACAAAACTAACCTGGAAGCGGCACACACGAGAGGCGAGGAGGACCTGGAAGCTGCCTAGAAAGGACGAGACTCTTGCAAAGATGGGTAACACGATGCCTTTCTGAAGGGGGTGTACTAAAACACCACCCCTGTTTCCTTAACATACTTGCAGAGCCCTGAGGCTGGATGCCCAGCCTGCTAAAACCATTACAGCCAACGCCTCAGCCTACTTAAGCTGCCATTCATTTCCTAGCGTAGTAAAATTTGCCTTTATTTTGCATTTATTGAAATGGAATTTAAAAGATTTACTTTCACGCCGTTTTTCTGGCAGCAGAACATATTTTGGAGTTTGCTGAGGTCTTTTTTTCATTTTTAATTATTTTTTTAAAGCCAGAGCCTTTAACAAGTTAGCAATTTTAATGAGAAGAATAGCGTTAACTACTTGAATAAATACAAACCATGAAAGAAGTGAAAAATTGAACTTTCTCCCCTCTTGGAAGCTGGAGATAATTTCATATCTGTGGGAGGCACCGACTGTCCAACTGTTTGCTTAAATATGTTATTTAAAGTATTCTTAAAAATACTGTTCCCCCATAGCATTAAGCATCTCTATTACCCTAGCCATCAAAATTATTTTCACAGTGAATGCAGGGCAGCACATGCCTTCTCATTCAATTCATTACAAGAGACAAGGAAAATATAAAGCAGAAATTCATGAATGGTTGTGCAGTGCTTCTGTGATACAGACAGAGTATGAATGGCCAGGAAAGCCAAAATAATCATTTCTCTCTCCCCACCATTTTGGACCATCCTACTTAGTTACTGCATGAATCAAAGGTACACCTGGTTCTTCATTTCTTAATCATCCCTGAAAAATGAAGTACCACCAGCAGCCTCAGCATATGATTATCAGCCCTCAAGTTCTAAGCCAAAAAAAAAAAAAGCTCAAAACATAATAAAGAAGGTAGGAATACATCTGCCTTTGTAAACAAATCACACTGATGATTAAATGGCATCCATGCTAATACTGCCAAAGGCAAAACTGTGACCTAAGCAAAAACATCAATCTCTCTTACATGGCTCTAGCCTCATTGGGATCACTGTATTTATTAATATCTGGATTTTTCCCATACATCAATTGCTACTACTATTTCATACTTTCTCCCCTACAAGGGTAAAATTCAGCCCACAGAGGCTCAGCATTAAAAAAAAAAAAAAAAAGAAGAGTATTTCCAAAAAGACGTGTTTCCCAGTCAGCTCAAAGTCACCGTGAAGGAAAGACCTATCTGCACACATAGAAAGGGGCTCCAAAGTGCAAGAGCAGGGATGCTAACAGAGCCACACTGAAAGGTCAACACAGTTTTGAAATTAAATTTAAAAAAAAAATAATAACAACATCAGAAACTGCTCTGCCCTTTCTGGGATGCTCACGTATGTGTGAGGAGAACAGCTAGAGCACAGCAGTGGTACCCACACACCTGTGAGAGGGGTGCTACTCTGCAGCTCCTGGATTACGTGGCGTGTCCTAGCCTGGGATGCTGCTGCAGGAGGAGGGCAGGTTACCTCGGTACGGCACCTTGTCAGCCCCCCGGCAAGTCAGCCCCCCTGTAAGCTTATCACAGAACTGTAGGTGTTGGAAGGGACCTTGGAGATCATCTAGTCCAACCTCCCTGCCAAAGCAGGATCACCCAGAGCAGGCTGGACAGGAACCCATCCAGGTGGGGTTTGAATGTCTCACAAGAAGGAGACTCCATACCCTCTCTGGGCAACCTCTTCCAGGGCTCTGGGACCCTCAAAGTAAAGAATATTTTGCACGTGTTCAGATGGAATTTCCTGTGTTCCACCTTGTGTCCATTGCCCCTTGGGCTGTCACTGGGCACCACTGAGAAGAGCCTGACCCCCTCCTCTTGACACCTGCTCTTTAGATACTTATAACCATCAATGAGATCCCCTCTCAGTCTTCTCCAGGCTAAACAGACCCAGGTCTCTCAGCCTTTCCCCATAAGAAAGGTGCTCCATTCTCTTGGTCATCTTTATAGCTCTCCACTGGACTCCTTCCAGTAGTTCCCTGTCCTTCTTGAACTCGCAGGCCTGGAATTGGATGTAAAATCTTGCAAGTCAGTCAGTACTGCTACCTATGAAAAGCTGGAGATGCCAACAACTCCACTACAGACCATACCATGGGAGCACTCCCGGAGCCACCTGCTGCCTGTGGGATAGCCTGGGGCAGTGCTCCAGGTTAAGCAAAGCCTGGGATGACCTTATCCTCATCCCAAAGCAAGCAGGGCAGCCCCAGCCTTCACCCACCCTGCCCAGGGCTGTGCCTGGAAAACTGGGATCCCTCCAACTCCACAGCACTGAGAGATGCATGGCTGCAGGAACCAAGACTCTATAGGCACCACCACCAGTTGCTGGTCCAAGCCTTGGTAGCAGCATCGTACAATGTTCAGAGTCTGGCCATCTGCTAACCAGCTTCAGCCCCTTCAGCAGACACGGCCTCTCCCTCCGAACACCTTAAAAATGTCCCCAAGTCAAGGGCCACTGACAAATCACTGAGAGCAGATGAAACTGCAGCTGCTAATTCATCCTACTGGTTTCAGTAAGTACTAAAAGAAGATGACCTCTCTGCTGTTTGTCTTTGCTCACTGTTTTCAAGCGTGAAATAGTCAAACCGGGTCACAGCCACGGCACATGTTGTACAGTTTGTTATTACTCAAGCCCCACAAGTAATACCTGTGAACCAGACTGGGTGACTAGATAAGTAAGGTTTTTTTTCTCAAACATTCCTGTCACTAACTTCTTTTTAAGCGCAAATTTACCCCAGATGCAAAGCGGACTCACAACCTGTCAGGTCTAACAATTTCAGTCAAAGTCATCTTACTTGGATTGCTTCAAAACTTTACAGAAAAGAGCTAAATGTAGGATTTTAACAAGGTTCAGGCAGGATGAGTTGTGTTTGTTTTCAGACATGACAGCAAAATTTAAATACTCATAACTGTTTGTAAATTTAGGCAAGAGCTATAAATCTCTTTCCCTCATTTGTCAGTTCTGTTAAGTTCCAGTTCTGCTGCTCTATTCAAATATTTGGCAGGATTATACTTCTGTGTTTTATTTCCTAATCTGACCATTATGGCATCTAATTTATTTGTATGTAATTTAATTATCTTTAGCTGTTCTGCATCCTTGGTGCTCTCTGAATACTCCATCTCCTGCTATTTAATTTTCTTTTCACTCTTCTCCTGCATTTGAATGATTGCTCTTTACATAGATTGCTGGCACAGAAACGTTGCTTAACTTGTAGCATCTGCAGTCAGAGCTATTATTTTATTTCAATACATTGTCTGGCCAAGGGGACGAACCCCAGGACTTTGATCTTCAGTCCTTAGGGCTCGAATTCAGAAGCCGTTATTTTCTCACTGATGTTAATGAAGCTGCTCTGCTCTTTTCTTCTATTGATTCCTGCTCCTGTTCCTCCACCAGCCACTATTTGCAAATCGGAGAGTTCCCTTGATCCTTGCAAGTGCACCTTTAATTCCTTTATTTCTATTTTTAAATCCTGCTAGGCTACTGGTGGCGGATTCAAGTTGAGGAAGAACCTACTTCCTTTCCTTTTTGGTGCCACTGATGCTAACACAGATTCCACAGCCAAACTATGCGAGGTCTAGATTTTACCCATACCTGCAATATACATTTAAGCAACCTACAAAGATGGGGCTAGGGCTACAGAGACGATTCAGGGGCTAGGACATCTCTCTTATGGGGAAAGGCTGAGGGACTTGGGTCTTTTTACTCTGGAGAAGAGAAGGCTGAGGAGGGATCTGATCAACGCCTATAAATACTTAAAGGGTGGGTGTTAAATGGATGGGGCCAGTCTTTTTTCAGTGGTGCCCAGGGACAGGACAAGAGGAAATGGGCACCAACTTGAATAGAAGAAGTTCCACCTAAACATGAGGAGGAACTTCTTTCCTTTGAGCGTGGCAGAGCCCTGGAAGAGGCTGCCCAGAGAGATGGTGGAGTCTCCTTCTCTGGAGACATTCAAAACCTGCCTGGACACATTCCTGTGCAACCTGCTCTGGGTGGACATGCTCTGGCAGGGGGTTGGACTAGTTGATCACCAGATGTTCGTTCCCTCCCCTACCATTCTGTAAACCTCCGTAGTCCTCATGGGAACTATAATACCCACCCCAGCAGTAGTTTTGGTCTCCACTGGGCTAGCCTTTCCTCCCAGTTCCCCCCCAGCTCCTGGGTGCCCCCCTGCCACATATATCCCTCTTCCCAACGTACAGCAGCTGCAGAGTACAGGTGGAATTTCTGCTGTTTAGCATTCTCCCTGCATCACCTTTCTTACATCTGTTCTGCTACTGCAATATTTGTAAAAGTATAACCACCTAAAAAGTGGCATTTGGATAACAGAGGCATTGCACATGAACTCCTTGTCTTCAATTTAGCCATGTGTATTTGTGTCTTGGAGGAAAAAAGCATTCCTCGCACCTTTCTTTTCTGTTTTTTTTTTTTAGGTTAATAAGCCTCAAAATAGAACAGCAGATAAATTTACTTATTGGATAACAGCTGCCAAAATTTGCTGCTAACAGACTCGAATTACTGTGGAGAAATGCATTCTCTAAAGAAGAAATTCAATTGTGAAAAAACTTCATTTGACACTAAAACAAAAGTTCTTTAGTCCAAATATACATTTACAAGGTTTTCATATAAGTTTTACCTTTATTTGTGGTATTAAAAAGCCCAACAAACTTTATCAATTAACACGCTATTGTAAGGCCAAGCTACCACTGCCAGACGATAGCTTTATACAAACCCCACTCCAATTAGCTACCAGCCCCTGAGAAAACCTCTCCCTGCCTTTTAATGCTTCTTTTGCCTCCTTTCCTCCTCAGCCAATTCCATCCTAACCGAGTATGTAACAGTCCTTACTCTGTTCTGCTTCAAAACTAAATGCTGCCCACCCTCTGAAGTGGGAACTTAGATGCCACTTCCCAATTTGAAATTATTTCAAGGGTGAGAGAAAGCTGACTGAGTACATAGCGAGATGATGGGACACAGCTTTCGAGTTGGGTCTGGCCAGACTGTCTAGCAGTATGAAAGAACAACGTCAGCTATTCTGGCTTGCTCTGAATGTCTTCCTTGAAGGCTTCAGAAAAGAAAAAAAAGAAAAAATAATCAAAAATAAAAATATCACACAATTCCTCAGTGTGAGTTTAAAGAAAGCATGTGTTACCCACACAAAGAAAACCAAAGTGAATTTAAGTCATCCACCGAGAAAATGCTAGAGTTTGAGGTGAGAGCTTGAGATCTGATGAAGGCGCGCAGCAGTGGAGGGGATCTGCCAGATGTACTGACCCTGCTCCCCCCGACCATCCCTTCCCTGAGACCTGACTGCAGGACAAGCCCAACTTATACTGCAAACATTGCTCCCACCTGTTGGAGGTGGTGGTGGACATGACTCAGAGCAGGGAGAATATTCTACGTATGTCCCTCAGTGGTGCCCAAACACCTTTGGAAAAGTTAGAAACAGGAGATAAGCATAGGCAGGAACTCAGCTGGTACCAGGAGCTATTCATAGACACAGGATGAACATGAATAAGCAGGTGGGCAAGAGCAGGAAAGTCTAAAACTGCAGAGCTCCCAACAGGGAATGTTCTTTTCCAGCAACAGAGAAATAGCAAAGTCGACACTTCATCCTGATCCAGCGGCCGACTGACATGATTCTGTGACATCTACAGCATCCTGCCACGGGTGCCTTCTGCTTTGGTAGCTCACTCAACGGTAAATCTTCCCCACTAATGACCCCTACAGGAAACACAACAGTTTCTACAAGATGTATGGGGTTCGTGTGTTCAGAAACCTCTGAAACCTTGCCAAACCCCCCACACACACACAACCACAACACCCACTCCCCAACCTACAGGTAGCCAGAGGTCTCTTAAGCAAGGAAATACCAGAATTTGCTCTATCGGTACAACCTTAATTTAGTCTCCTTTAATCATGATATATACATTGTCTTTAAATGCAGGAGAAAACATTGAACATGTTTTAACAAAATACCCAAAATGATGACATACATCTGGAACCTGTTTTGGCAGTTTGGGGTTTGTTTTTTTGTTTGGTTTGCTTTTTTTTTAAACACACTGTGCACGCAACCTTTCTATTATGTACGCATACTACAAATTGTGCACCTGTATCCCAGAATATGCATATTTGAGAACCTTGTATTTGAACTATGTGAGCAAAACCACCGCTTCACAGGCTGAAAATAGGTTTCAGAAGGCACACGCTGATTTGCTTGGGACTGCCCATCACTCGAGGCTCTGTAAACGGACCCCCAGCCAACTAACTCACCCTGGTGTCAACAGAGGAGCAATTCTTGTACTTGATCTCCTTCCCTCACTGACACTGCCAGAAGCAGGGACAGAAACTGCCCTAAAACACAGGCTGTAGCCCCTGGACCTTTCAGTCTGACCCGCAAGGTAGAAAGAGGGGATGAGTCAGGGAACCTCTGCTTTTGACAAGGTAAATTGTGAGCAAGCCGATATGAAAACACCAAGTACGAGTCACCTGCTGTTTATGACAAAAATCTCGTTTGCTCCATTATTGCAGGCAATATAAATCCAGGGCATCGCACAGCTTCCTCACACACGTCCAGAGCAGAGAAGGATTTCTTACAGGGACACGTGTCTCCAGAATTATTGCTTCAGTGCTAACAGTCCTTCTATGGCTCCTTCCACTTCTCTGCTCAGAGCCAACACCCAGCCAAGAAACACTGGCTCTCTCATAATTAAAAAGATTATTTTTTTTTCCAGCTCAGTTATTGGCAGAGCTTTGTGCACATTTACAATCAAAAATTCAAGACTAAAAGGTACCATAAACTTTGCCTCAAAGACACTCTTCAAAGCGGAGATCTGGATATTACAACCACAGATGTTGTCAGCAGTTTTCATTTTCTCTGTACACCCATTTATGTTTTAATATACGGAATGGACACCCTACATCCTGCACAAAGAGTGGATTTTGTTGCAGATAAACCATCTGGTGGCAGCATCAGTGTCTGCCAGGCGTCGTCACTGGCTGCACCACGCTGCAAGTTCACTACTTTGGTATTTTTCTTAAACTTACAACAGCAAATTGGCACTACTTTGGCCTTTGGAATCTGGGAATACTAAAAGCTTCCCAGGGTACATTTAAACAGGTAATATCTGCAAGTCCTAATTTTGCATAAACACTGGAAATGTTTCTTAAAGGAAGAGACAATATAGTATCAATTAGGAAATGTTCAGCAACTAGCTAATAATAGACAAAATAATCACCGTTGGCTCTTCAGCTGTCTTTACAAGTGTTTAATGATGAAAATATCCAAGTTAAATGAGGCTAATTAAATAGACTTCTCCTCACATACCTTTCTGTCCTAAAATATTTAGATAGATTGTACCTTTGCAGGTCTGAATATTTGATCTAACTACACCTTCCCCTTCCCTTCTGCACTATCACGATATTTTGTCGGGGTCAAAATCATCTCTAGTTCAGGGGCAGGCCAGGACCTGCAGCCCTCGCTGTGCTAAAGGAGTGACTTGCTGCTTCTTGATCAGCATCTATACATTGACTTGTGGTTGCTGCACCACAGGAATGCCAACAGCTCTCATGGCACCTCCCTTTCTTTTCTTGCTTTCTCCTTTCCCTTCTACCCCTGGTTCTGCACAGTCAGGTCTGGTTATAGAATCCTAGAATTGCCTGGGCTGGAAGGGACCTTTCAGATCACCTAGTCCAACCATCAACCTAATTCTGACAAAAACCACCACTACGCCGTATCTCTAAGCACTTTGTCTATCCATCTATTAAATACCTCCAGGGATGGTGACTCAACCACTGCCCTGGACAGCCTGTTCCAATGCTTAAGAAGCCTTTCAGGGTAAAAATCTTTCCTAATATCCATCCTAAAGCTCTCATGGTGCAACTTGAGGCCACTTCCTCTTGTTCTATCGCCTATTACTTAGGAGACGAGACTGACCCCCACCTGGCTACACCCTCCTTTCAGGAAGTTGTAGAGAGCAAGAAGGTCTCCCCTCAGCCTCCTTTTCTCCAGGCTGAACACCCCCAGCTCCCTCACCTGCTCCTCATAAGACTTGTTCTCTAGACCCCTCACCAGCTTCATCGCCCTTCTCTGGACTCCCTCCAGCACCTCAATGCCTCCTCTTACCCAAACTATGAGGAATTGCAGCTTGAGATGATGCAGGAACCCAGACGATGTCCCTGAAGTCGGCCTGGTGAGCGCACAGGGTTAGCAGTTTGGGCAGGCAGTGTTTTCCCTGGGCTGTCACCATTACCACCTTCCTAGAGGCTTCTGCAGTAACACAGTCTCTGTATCAGCTCTCAAGGACTGACACTGGGAAACGCTGAAGTCGCTGCTGGGTGCTGCAAGAGACTCAACAGCATCTCTTCAGCTGCCTCTTTCTGCTCAGCAAGGAACTGCCTGGAGGGAGGCTTCAGATGGTTAAAGGACCTCCAAGCACAATCCTACCTCTCCAGGAGAAACACCCTCCATGTCCTTGTTGCCTCTCACTCACATTTCAGCTCGTTACCCAGCACTACAACAGTGAGACATTGGAGAATCACCCTTCCTTTAAGGCATATTTAGTTGAAATTTGCTGTCATTTACTCACACCATGGGAACAACAGTATTTCACTACTGCTGTTGTCAAAAATTAAGTGAATTACAAGAAATACTAATGCAACTGATCTCTGTTCTTCTCCCCCCCTCCTTCAAATCCACAGCACCAAGAGCTGCTTTTCTTTAGAGTCCTTCCCACAGGCTTGCACGTTGCAGAGATTAGCAGACAATGCAAAATTGTCTGAGAGCATGTTGGCAGGAAACAGTTAGTGTCAAATTAGTCAAGTTAACGTGATAGATTGTGATAAATTGAATGCTCAGGGTACTACGTGCTTGAACTGTGTAGTGCTGTGTATCGCAGCAAATCTATTTCCTAAAACCTCTAACTGGGCAATTTCATCCATATAAAAATGCTACTAAATATGCCTCTGCTTGTTGTCAGACCGTTTCCTCTCCTTTTCAGCAGCTATAAAACATATGGGGTTTATGTTGCTAAGAGCCTTCGTAAATCATGCTGTAATACCTATGGGTTATACTTAGCTATAGACTTCAGTCTTCAGCTGATGTCAATTGTTGTAGCTGCCTTGACGTCAGAGCCAGGATTATTTACGGCACCTGAGCATCTCTCCTGCTGTGCTCAGCACTTAGAAAGCTAAGCAAATGAGATGGCACATTGCTTTAGGTTCAGGAGGACTTTTAAGAAGAACTTAGTCTTCAGAAAGTAAAGCCAGATAGTCACACAAATCTGGCCCTTGTCTGAACTTTCAAAGAGAAGATGTCTAGATATCAGACAGCCTTGACCCGCTCCTGCCCACCAATCTTGCTGCCCTTTACCTTAAACAACACAACCCTAAAGAAACATCTCTGACAATAACATGAATACATACATTTACAAATAAATATTTTTGAAGGTGTTTACCATTTGTTTTGCTCTCCTAGAAGAGAACATGACAACCACCTTTAATAGGAGCAGCTAGGATAAGGCTGAATCATCTCACCAGCTTCCCTAGGCAGTCAGGAAAGGGAGCACGGAAGAGGTAACCTCCACACTGTCATTCACCCCACCCAAGAAGGGAAACTCCTACCTCCCAAGGATGGGCAGGAATGCCTCCTGGACCTCAGCAACAACGGGACTCCAGGCCTCTTCCTTCCTCCCCTGGAAAAGGTTTAATACCGGCAGGGGCACCACAGCTAAGCTGAGTGCTGCAAACCAAGGGTGAATCTACTCCACAGCTGGGTGCAGGTGCATGAGATGGACATAATTAACCATCCTGTTAACCCTTGTCCCTCCCTCAAGCCAAGGCTCCTTCTTGATTGCAGACGTGCTACAGGTGCCTTTGATAACTGCTGCTTAAAAAGTTTAATCTGGATCCAGTCCCCTGTGCCTCTTTGAAATCTTTCTTTATCCTTTTCTATCTACCAATTAGCAACTAATTACTGGAAGGTATGAAACAGATTCAACATTTTTTCCACAGGTTTCCATGGGTCCATTAATTAATAACAGAAGAAGAGTTCTAAGTCTCAAACCATTGCTTTTTATATTTTTAGTTTTCTTGTAAGGTTTGTAATTACAGCTGAGCTTGTTTCCAGAGCCACTTCTTAAGCAAAGCTCTAGACAGCCCTCTCAATATCGCAAGCTTTGCATTGCTGCACTGCTTATAAACCTCACAGCAGAGGTTTTCATCAACTTCCACACTGTAGTTTTATAATAAGGCAACCCAATAAAAAGCCAGGCAAAAAAAGTAAAGCACGTAACAACAGAACGGTATCCAAACAAGCTAAATCTCTACCTGCACAAAGTACTAGACCTGACAGGGTTAAATATTATTTTTCAGTCAATTTGTTACGCATCCCACACACTAGAACTTATCTGACATGAAAAGGGATAGATAGATATAAATATAGTACATAAAGTACAGTATTAATTTTAGTACAGACAAATTATGTTAAAGACTGTCAGCATTCAGTCTGGCACAACTGCTACACAGCTACAACATTTGGGGGGAAAAAAAGAGGGAGTCAGGATGGTCTCATTTGTCTCCTGCAAATGGGTCATTTAAAATTAAATTCTGCATTAACCCCACCCTAGGGTTTGGGGAGCCTTAGTCAAAAGATGTTATTTCTGAAAGCACTTATGCAACGTTTCAGAGTGACTTCATCGTGGGCTCTGCATCCAGAAGCAGCATCACTCCATGCTTGTGGGAGCATGATGGCTCATCCAGGAGATGCTACGCTGCAACACCCACCAAGAATGGCTTCTCCTCCTAACGTTAACACCACTTTCAGAAGTTATCTACAATCTAGGGGCTTCTTGGTTTTGTTTCTGTTTAAACAATTCTAAGAGCTTAACAGCTCTTTCATCTAAAGGAGGAAAACCAAAAGAGAGCCAGAAAACCCAATTTCCTATTTATTTTTAGTGCCACTTAATGTGCATCCCGCTAAACCAACAATCATCCCAGCGTGAGCCGACTAGAAGCAGCAGCAGGTAGCTGCCTGGCTGGCTAGCAAGGATCAGGTTGGATGAAAGAGAAATAAGATGAGGTTTACCCCATGTAGAGTAAACCCAAGCAGAGGACCTTGCTTGCACCACCACCCCTATTTTTAACCAGCTTCATTTCTGTATGTTAGAGCCCCTTGGCTCAGGGTAAAAAAGTCCAGGGGAACAAACCAAGCCTCTCTCCTGGGCTCTGCTATGAAGATGGCACAAGATCAAATAGACTGCTCCAAACCACTGGGGTCTGACTTCTCTTCCTCATCTCTTCTTGTTGCAGGTACCTGGTGGGAGCAGCAGGAGCAGCTTCTGCCAAAGAGGGACAGGAGGGGGAATTTTGCCACGAAGCCCCTGTACCCCACAGAGATGCTTCCAGATGTGACTCACATCTGACTGCTGCCTCACCAGCAGCTGCTCGCTGACTTCCAAGCCAAAACTCAAGGTGGAGGCTTGGGTTTAGCATACAATGCTCAAACACTGCCATAAAGCTTTTTCTTTTACAGGTATCTGCCCAGTGGAAAAAGTGTACTCTATCACCTGCACATCCATGCATCAGCTTTGAAACTGAGGTTAGTTCTCTATTCAAAAATAGACATGTACGTATATGCAAAAGCAACAGGAAAAATAAAAGATACTCAAAGGTGACGTTTATTTTTACAACAGGATTTTCAAGGTTTCCCAACAAAAAGAATCTTGTATTAGCGTAGACTTTGGCTACTGTAGTAGGGCTTGATAGAAAAACTGTACTGATGAGCCTTTGTCAGGCTTCAAACCAGGTACCTGCCAGCCTGATCCAGAACTCTGGAGAAATCTGAATTTCAGATTTTGCTTCCAACATTTCAGCAAGAATTCCCACAGTAGTCTTTCCAAGGAAATTCTCTTGCCAACGTAGTTTAAGGCCAAATTTACTGTCCGATTTTGCTTCGTTAACCCACTGAAGACATTTTGTGAATTTTGTAATAAATGACAAACAAGAAACAGAGGGAGGGTAGAAAAAAAAAATCTTGTGGCTGAGTACATAACTTCTTTCAAAAAGCATGTACTAAGGGCTATTTAAGCACAGCTCTATCTGCAAATTAGTGAATCTTTTAAGAGTTAATTTGGAACAAAGGAAGTTGAAATAGTAGTGCAGACAGGCCAGCTGAAGGTGACATTAACTTTTTCTTGAAACTCCTTCTCCATAAAACATACCTTAACATCATGCAGATCCTAAATAATACCAGCTTTCTTCATTTCATTAGGGAAAGAAAGTTATTTGCTAGCAGAATAAAATTAAGTGCTGGTGACCCGCTCTGCAACCTCTTTGTGTTCAACAGAACTCCTGGAGTTCTCCTGTAGGTTTATGTCAGGCAATAAGGTTATTGTAGTCAACTGTTCTGTGCTGTAAACAACATAATATTTGATCTGTAGGACATACATTATGCTGCAGTTGTAATAAAGTGCCTATCTGGACTATTTTCTGGCAAAAAGAAACCCCACCAACCACCCACCAAAACCTTCATCTTCTGCTATTGCAGAGAGTCTCAATTCCATAGATTACTTCCACTTTGGTAAGTCATTCACTGTATGGCACAACTTTATCTTTTCCCTCACAGCACAGACAATTTAAGAAGACCCTACTCCTCTCCCTCTCCCTCCCCTCTGGTTTTTATGATTCCTTCAGCTGTGCCACTGCAGCAGGTTCAGAGGAGAACCCTGTGGACTTGCAAAAAACAAACAAACCAACCCAAACAACAACAAAAAACCCCACAAAACAAAAACAAACGGACCAAAAAAACCCCACCAAAACCCAAATCCAAACATTATCCCTTTTTAATCCAGAACAGTCATGCTGTTCCCGGGATGGGGCCCATTCCTGCTAACTCAGGTGCAAACACAGGAGTACAAACGCAGGGATGAAGAGGGAAAGGAGGGCCCCCCACCTCCTCACCTCCTGCCAGGAGAAGCCATCACACAACACCATCCCCTTTGCCACATCTTGCCTACAGTCCCCTCTGCCCTACGTTCATCACAGATTCCTAATGAGCTGTTATTCAGACTGAACGCAATAACCCATTCACCAAAAAAAACCCCAATAAAACAACACATTTGGCCTCGTATTTTGTGATTTTAGAAGAACAGAAATACTTCAGTTGTGGCTTTGGGGTACACAGCTTAGGCTCTACAGGTAATCTTTAAAAAGACCATACTTTCCCCACAGTGTCGATGGCCTCTATAACCCAATAACCCATCACAGGCACAAAACAAGTATAAAAGGGCAGATAAAGCATGAAGAAACACTGGGACAAGTGCAGCAGTATCTCACAAATCTGAGCTCCTTAAGCATGGAACAACAGAAAGTCACAACCATGAGTTTTTGTTAAGGGCAAGTACACAGTCTCCAGACACGCAATTAAGTTTTTTTTACTGTAAATTAGCATCTTGGGACCAAACACAAGAAAAGAAACCACACTTTGAAAACGAACTTACAGATCACAGTAACTCCTACAGTAGCACACAGCAGGCTTGTGGTCTACTAAGCAAACTGCCAGACAGCAGCTGCCACCACACCACAGAAATACTGCGCATTTTGGTAATAGGAGAGCTAGTTGTGACTTTACACCTACCTCCGAGATACAACAGCCAGCAGGCACCAGGGAGCATTTAGACGGAGATGAGAGAAAAGACGCCTTTGTCCTGAAGACCAGCCTTTTGCCCTCCCCCAAGGAATTTAAAGAGCCCAGAGGTGCCTCCTGGGAAGGACAAGGGGCAGGTGGTGGCAATCAACAGCACCTCCAGTTCTACTAATGCTTTGTTTAATGGGATTAGGTTCATTATAACCTTGCGCTTCTCTCTGACTGGTTTGATATCTCCCTTTTGGGGCAAAAACTACACCTTCCCAAGCCAGGAGTGTGTGCAGGAATGCAGTTATCCACACAGGACTTCTAGCCTTTGGTGATGGCACCACTCACCTCTCTCAGTGCCTCAGGAGGAGGCTGATTGAAAGGCAGGTGTGAGCAGCCATTTCAAATAATTTGGTTTTTATCTTGTCAACAGAGTAACACCTAGAACTTACACTAAAAGCAAAATACAAGAGGAGGATAATCCACCAAGCCCGTTTACCTTTATACCTTAACTTAGTGTTAAGATTAGGTGACACAGAAGTAAATCCCCCTGTCTGTCTCTTCCTCCACTCAAGAGGCAGAGTCTGCCCTCAGAAACCTCAGATTAACCCCTTAGTTCACCAGGGAGCTGAATAACAGCTCCGATGGCATCTACCCACATGCTCTGTAAATCTGGTGACAGGATTATCAAGAGCAAGGGGGACTCTTCTCAGTACCAAGGCCTATGCTGGGACACAGCGCACGACCCAGCAAACCGACAGCGAGATTCACTGCGGCTGTCAAATGGCTGCAGCAGGACCTATTTTGCACAGCTCTAGTCACAGTGTGACACCTAATGTCAACGAGCATCTGCAGCTCTTTGTCAGTCACCAGAGCCAGTCTGAGTTAGAGACGTGTGCCGAGCTATAGGCAAGAAAAGGAAAGGATGGAAAGCTGAGCCTGCTGGGATACTCAAGAAGATGAGATGAAGAAGCCAAAGTGCACCCCAGGATATCATGTTCAGCAGGGGCTTGGTGGAAGCCGTACGCTCTATGTATTAGAATCATAGAATTGTTCACATTGGAAGGGACCTTAAACTAGATGATCTTTAAGGTCCCTTTCAACTCAAACCATTCTATGAGTCTATGATCATCTAGTTCCAACCCCCCTGCCATGGGCAGGGACACCTCCCACCAGACCAGGTTGCTCAGAGCCCCATCCAGCCCCTGGAGGGCCTTGAACCCCTCGAGGGATGGGGCAGCCACAGCTTCCCTGGGCAACCTGTTTCAGTGTCTCACCACCCTCACAAGGAAGAATTTCTTCCTGAGATCTAATCTAAATCTCCCCTCTTTGAGTTTAAAACCATTACCCCTTGTCCTATCACTCCACTCCCTGATTAATTGGCTTGCTCGTGGAGTGGAATAAATACATCACTGTCACGGCCATGTTGTTGGGCTAAATTAATTTATGTGCACATACCTCTCTGAGGCGATGACAGTGAGCACATTGACTTCAAAGGCTGTACGTCAGCTCTGGACAAAAGGCATCTGGGCACTGTTGTGCTCACATAGTGCTTAGAAAATAGCCCAGCCATGGTGACAAGTCCTAACTGCCAGCAGGAAAAACCAAGCAAACCCTGTTGTTTGCTGAGCAAAGTGTTCAGAGATGTGAACAAAAGCCTTTCACAGAGCCAGAATTTAACAGAGCGTTTGCAGGCAAAGGGAATAACCTACTCTCCCTGAAGAGCAAAGCAGTTCCTGCCTGGAGAGCACAGTAACAGAGAAGGGAATGAAAGGGGTTCTTCAAGGTAACGGGCATAAGTTGGAACATAAGAGGTTCCACTCAAACATGAGAAGAAACTTCTTCACAGTGACGGTGACAGAGCCCTGGAACAGGCTGCCCAGGGAGGTCGTGGAGTCCCCTTCTTGGGAGATTTTCAAGCCCCGCCTGGATGCAGTCCTGAGTGGCATGCTCTAGCTCTGGGCAATCCTGCTTCAGCAGGGGAGTTGGACTAGATGATCTCTATGGTCCCTTCCAACTCCAAAAAATTCAGTGAAATTCAGTGAAAATTCACACTTGGGGTTCTTCAGCAGCTTGGTCAAGGCAGGCAGACACAACAGCTTTCTGCTGATCCTGTACAGAGAAGGTATTGCATTGCTTTGAGGAGATGGCTTACCTTCCAGAAGGGTAACAACAGCGGGCAACAGCCCTCTCCCCCTTCTCTGACTCGCACTAGTTTGATGGACATGCACCATTCTCTGCAGGCCAGCACAAATTGGTCTCCAAAAGGCACCACACGGCTTTGTTTAGGGCAGGTTGCAAGGGCAACCCATTAGAGAGAAAGACTACAACACAATTAAAATGCTCTGTTAATTTTAATTAAGCTCATCGCACTGGCAAACCTGCTGAATCTAGGGAAACATTTGTCGTTGGGATTCCTGTGTTTTTTGTTTTGCTTTTAAGTAAAAAAAAACCACCCAAATTGCAAACCAGCAAGCAGCTAAGTGATCCTGGTGAGCTCCTCCTCAAGTTCCCACAGTTTGCAGGGAGCTCAGCAAGAGCCCATCTTAGTACTGAATATTGGATATTGTTTCCAGCTGGTCATGCAGGGCATCAAGACAACAAATTACCAGGACAGGAGCCCTACCTGTCACCTCTACTGCAGGACTGGCTTTCATAAAAATGGCACGCAAATTGCAAACAATGGCCACAAAGGCTGTGAGACAGCAATTCTCAACAGGATTTGTTTTGAGTAACCGCAAGACTAGCCTTTTTAAAACCAGCTTCTGTCCCTGCACGATCTTACTGCTGTAGGAATTACACAGATAAGGGACATTTTTTCAGGCACACATTCATAACGCAAAACAAAGAGGAAGCACCAGGTACAAAAACGTAACAGAAAATGTAGGTCACACTCGAAAATATTATCAAGAGTATGCAGAGTATATCGTACCTCTACGACAAGCTTTGCTTTCATGAAAATTAATTAGACACAGATTTCAAGTATTACTTTTCATTTCTGTTGTCTCAGCTTTTTGGTGGCACATCTGAGACAGCTTGTCCCTGATACTCCTAAGCGCTGATCACCTTCAGCACAAAGACAACGATCAGCAACTGCCCCGTGAATGCGTATCTCAAGGCAGTGCCTGAAAACCACAGTAGCCAAATCTGCTTGCTGCTGCTGAAAATGTAACTTCTCTGACAAAAAAAAATAAAAAATGCAGTTCATCTGCTTGTCAATCAGCAAGGGATTTAGGCAGATAAAGGTGGCAGAAAGACATCTTCCTTCTCTGCTACCTTCCTTGAGATGGATGCAATCAGCCAGCAGCACAACAAAGAGCAGCCTTTGGGTGAGGTGCCCTGAAATGGCTCGCTGGGACGTGGTAGCCCAGTCAGGACTGGTGCTGGGCTAGCAAGAGATACGCACCAGCAGTGCTGCACCCAGAGACGTGGCTTCAGGCAGTCATTTCTGAGCTCCACCCCTGGCAGTTTCACCTGGAAACCTGGTCTATGGGGGAGACTGTGCCCAGACAGCTATGGGAAGTTCTCATCCAGGAGAAGGGAGAGATGAGTTCATTTGTACAAGTGCAAGGCCACATTCTGCCTCTTGTGAGGATGAGAAAACAGGCAACTGTAGAAGAGACACAACAATAATTCCGCATTGGTGGTAGCAATGAAGGGTGATCCCAGAAAAAGTGTAGGAAAAGCACTGCAAGCAGATCTAATTTTTTTTTTTTTAATTTACATGCTAAGTGGGATTTGACATAAGGAAACAATTTCACATGTTAGTTTCAGAGCAAAAGTTTCGTTTCATCCCCTGAAGTAGAATACTGATTGCTCAAACCGCGTATTTCGCAATGCACGGCCCAGCTACAGCCCAGCTAAATGCTGACAGGCACCACTCCAACGTCTCTCAATTTTCTTTCTCGCTTCTCTCACTGTCTCCTATTTCAGCCTTCAGGAATCTCAGTACTGCTAGTATTGCTTCTGGATTTTATCATCTATATTCGAAGATCTATTTTGTACAACTAAGGAGCATGTTTAGAACAGGGAATTCTCAAAAGTGTATTACAGGAGGAAAGATCACAGCAGATGTTAGAGTCAATTGAGAATATATTATATGTTTGTCTCAGTCCTGTGGTATGAAAAAGTGTAAAGGGAAAATAAGCCGCTTTTGCTTGGCAAAAGATGAGCCTCTTTTGCATCTACCTTTTACATATTCTTTAGGCCAAGAGCTAGGGAAGATTATAATGACCAGGCACCTGAGTATCACTGGAAAATGAGTTTTCCAGGAGCGAGGAAGGAGGAGGTGATTTTGTTTTAAAAAATATTGAGGGGTCAGGCACCTGTCATAGACAAAATGCAGCAGATGGGGAGGCAAAGGTCCTACTGTCCTGTATCAGTGGCTCTAAAAGTCTCACATGTTGGACCTTCTTTAAGCTACACAGCATCTCACCCAATTCCTACTCTTACATTTGGTGAACATGGGAAATTTGAGTCCTCCCACACCTATATTTATGCCATGCAAAGTCGTGACTATGCAGGTAAGTAATTCATGGTCCTGAAGAAGTCGAATCACAGATTTACTGGCTATCAGCTTTTGCATCTCCTAGAGAACAAACAGGGATTGAGCCGAGTCCCTGAGCACCAGGTCCAGGGAACCCCGGTTTATGCGCTGCATCTGCAGAAAGGGAGGCCTTTATAAAATAATACTTTTATTTCTGCAATATTTTCTCTAAAAACATAGGGTATATAATCATCAATGAAGTCTTGCTATACCTCACTATGCCAAGTGAGACAAAAGCCCCAAAGCTCTCATAAAAATTAAAGCAAGACAAACTGTGCTCCAAATCCCCAGAAAACAAGAAAAATGTTGGAACAGAGAAACGTAATCCATTTGGATCCTGTGCTGCTGCAGCACTGGGTATTTATGTTCTGATGGAAACTGATGGTTTGTAATGTCAGCGTGTGATAGATAACGACTCCCCAAGAACATGGATGGTAGCCTGGAGTAACTGCCTCAGTGTGTGTTACTGCATGATCTTTACTGAATTTCCCCATGTTGGCGCACCTGAAAGTTTAACACGTAATGGTCTGAGTGCAGTGGATCCAGTTTAAATTAATATATCCTTTCCAAAATTGAAACTACACCTTCCACTTGCCTTTGCTGCTTCACAAGACTCAAAAAAAAAATATGCAAAAGCGGTTTCAAGGAGCTACCTTCCAAATATTCAACTAAAATAGTTTGTTCAAAACAGAGAGAGGGATTTTTTTGATGGGACTGTACTAAGATGTAAACACAGCCTCATATTATGTAAGCACCATTTCAAAGCACCCTCAACATATCTGTTATACCCGGCTGTTCTATGCTATAAGAAGAAACACTTGCTGTTATTTCTTCTTGCTTTTCCTGCTCAGGGATACACTAGGGTTTGGAGATATACAGTTATTGTTTCTGGAACAGAGCATGAAAAACTGCAGCATATAAGTTACTTCAAGCAATTGACAACAGGCCATTGTTCATGCTGCACTACCGCGTATAAATGGAAGCGCGCGTTCTGTAAGCTGGTGGGTATTTTATATCTGCTGACTCCTTTGCCCTCTCACAGCTCTTCCAGCAAACTAAAATTAAAGACATCTCACACTAAAAAGATTACACAGGAAAAGACACAGATAATGATATAGCCGCTCAGCTGTTAACGCTACAGCAGTAGTCATAGCTCAGTGTTAGTTGTCATGTTAAAAATACTTCACTGTTAATTACCTGGGCATTAAGATTGGTTTATCACCTCTGCATTATCTAGCATGAGACACACCGGCAGCTGGGCACTTGCTGTTGCTGTTTTGCAGCTGTAGCGTGGCATGGCATTCATTAAGGAGCTTTGTCTTAGTGCTTGTTGCGACTTATATTGCTCCTTTGAACACCCTCTTACTTGTCCCTTTTAGCCAACTAACAGCAAACTTCACCTTAGTTGTATTTTTCATACAGACATCACTGGATTGCTTTGTGTCTCCTCCCACAGCGCACCTGGTGACAGATTGCCAGTGGAAAGTTTCCTAGCATGATACTTCCCCTCACGTGTGGGATAAATCCCTGGCCTGTTAACAAATCCTTGCACTTGATGCAGACTCAGAGTGGAAAGACCTTGAGACAGGGGCGTACTTTAGAGAGGTTCCCTGCTCAGAATTCAGCAGTGAAGAAACCCAGTTAGATGCCACCATACTGACCATAGATGAGCGATGCAAGTGGTCCTCACCAGAGAACTTAAAACATCATTGATGTTAACACATTTGGAAGTGGGCAACCATTATTATTCATTTTACAAGAGGCAAACTAAAGCAGAGGAGATATCACTGCTTGTCTAAAATCACCTGGGGAGGCTGTTGGCAAAGCAGGGGACAGCAGTGAGGACTCCCAGCTGCGGGCACAGCAGGGTCACTCTGCCAGACGGATAGTGGCAGAAGCTTGCACTCACCTTTTGTTCATGGTGCAGTGGCCACCGTACTGAAACGCCTCCTTGCGTTGGGTTCAGCAGCCACATCCACAGCGCTGGTCAGACACCCAGTTTCAGGTGGAAGAACTCATTATATTTGACCAAAGTGAGATTTGTACAAATCACTTAGGTTCATGTTCTCAATTTTGAGCATAATTACGGAAAGCAATGTAATCTTGTCGAAACGACATTTTTCTGACAGACTCCATGATGTTTACGTCACTAAGCTGCACATCTGCTTTGCCAGGTAGGCACACGTATAGTCAGTTGGGCAGCTATTAACTACAGATACTATGTCCTGAATTATGAAATTACTATTACTTCTTTAGATTCTGATCGATCCCATTTATTATTGTGAAGAATTTTGTAATCAGCCCCATAAGTGCTGTTTCATTGTTTTTCATGAGATTGCACATATGAAGAAAACAACTTGCCCTGCTGGACAAGAAATGCAGCAAATGAAAACAGCAGATCTTTTGGGTTGGTCTTTCAAATTCTGTTGGGTTTTTTTAGTGAAATCCCCCACAGAAATTCACAACAAGAAAGTTTCTGGCAATTCTAAGGAGGTATGTAAATTAACTTGTAAATGAAAAAAACTGAATTTAAAAGTCTATGCTTCCCAGCTGCTCAAAGAAATGCAACTCTCATGATCCTTACACAGCAGATTACGGTAGACAGCCCTTCCTAATAGACAGTAGTTTTATTTAATATGGCTGCCATCTAAAGTGGTGGCAAGGGGTAATTTTCCCTATAGATTTCAGTTAGAATTTACCTGCCAAAATATAAAATTAAAAAATAGCAGCAATTCTCTGTAGCAAGAAAGCAATGCGGCCTGAATGAGGGCTGAAATCTCAGTCCTGGTTCTTCACAATTCCCCTTCAATCTTGGGCAAACTGCAGTCCCTCTCTGTAAAGCAGGAGTAATTATATTTACTTACTTTGCATGAGGAACTGGATAACACTCGGGGGCACCACGCTATGCAAGCAGAATTGTTTGTGAAAGCCAGCCGGGGTGGGAGGTGGGAGCAGACCCCAGCTCCAGGGTTCAGCTCGCTCGCTCTTCCCTTCGACCATGCACTGGTGAGCAGAAAGCGCGCTCTTGGCTGCTGGTTTCTGAGCTTCGGCAGGGCTTGTTTGATTGGAGAGCATGATCCTCCACCCTTATGAATAATAGAAAGTAACAGGAGTTAAAATCTTTTACCAACTGGAAAAGATTGAGCAAGCCACAGCTTAGTAAAAAACCCTCGCCTCAAGGCTTTAACGACCAGCCTCTGTTGAACAGTAAATGCCAGACAAGCCTGCTGGGAAAGAAAAGATCCTTAACAGGGAACTCAACACCAAAGATAGTTGTTTTCTTGGGGAAAGAGTTACCTTAGGAGCTGGATGGCTGACAGCAAAGTAACAGCAATAATTCTTCCAATTTCAAATCAATTTATAGGATCTCACAAAACCCCAGATATTTTAAACCACTGAGTCAAACACCTCAGCCTCCTGTGTATATGTGGGGGGAAAATGTGGAAAAAGACGAGTTGTTTTAGTGTGACAAGCAGTTTATTTCAAAATTGCATTGGTTTTTAGTTCTATTTGTAAATCTTTGTAAGAGTTACAAAACAAGACAGTTTAAATGACTCAGCTCACCCATTTTTATGTTACTACAAGGATAAACAACAACACGCTGTGTTTTGGGGGGAATATATGTCATTGAAGCACATACAATTCAAAGATCGTTGAATGCATTTTACTTTCAGCTTCCAAAAGCTCTGCCTATGGACTGAGTCCAAGCATGCAAAATTTCAGCCTGTATGTATTTGCCAAAATTGTAAGCACCTAAATAATAAGGGCTTTGTTGTGATAATGATGCTACACACATCCCCCTATCCATGCTGTAAACAGTAAGCAAACTGAGTTAGGAGTATTCATAAGTAGTCCTAACTATTAATAAGTAATCTTTTTTATATATATATACATACATTGACAAAATGAAGACAATTATAACCTCAGCTTGAAAATGGAATGTGGAATTTGAACGTTTTGATTTAATGGACCTGTCTAGTGCAGACAGAAGATTCAAATCTACCCAAGCTGCAAACCACGCGTTCAGTTTTGGTTTGCTGCCTGACGTTCATAACCCATACAATAAACCAGTAGGTCCTAGCCCATTTCCAAAAGCACGGTGATGCCCACCACAGAGGCGGCAATGCCAACACCAAGTCTGCACCCAGGCTCTGCTGTGGGATGCCCAGCAGGTCCCTGGCGAAGCCAAACTGCGTGCAGTGAGAGGACGATGCGAGGCAGGCGGCAAAGCCTGCCCCTCGGGCCTTTTCTCCTTGCCTTTCGGTCTTCCAGCAGTCAACCTCGCATGCTGCTTCCCTCCATCACGCCCTCACGCCTTGCCCTCCGGCTACACAAAGTTTCACAGTCACCGGACTGTGAAATAGCTCTTTTTTTCATTTGTGTCTCCTTGACAAGCTGCGGGCGCAGAGGAGGAGGCAAGAGGCGGTGCTGGTGAGAGCTACGCTTGCTCTCCTGGCCTCGCTGGTGGAAATGTTTCCCAGCAGCAGTGCAGGGGGGCAGAAGGAGCAGGCCATGGCCCCACTCAAACCTCAAAAAAAGGAGAAAGCTCCATACTCCCACACGCCCAGCCCAGCAGCAGGTACGCAGGTGCTGCTGGGTGCAGCCACCCATTTGTACTGCTCCGAACGCTGCTATCTGGAGGCAGGAGTCCCCAGGACCCGGCCAGGCCGAAGGCAGTGCTCTCTCCTGCCACCTCCCGCCCCCTCTGCTTTGCCCACCCGGGTAGGGGAAGGGTCTCTCCCACCGCTGCTCACCTCGTGTCCTCCCCTTCCCTCGGGAGATGGGATGGGCTGACCGTGTGCCCCGACACGTCCCGGCTTTGCCGCCGGTCGACCAGGGCCAGGCCTGAGG
>VXAK01001443.1:21323-43749 GCA_013399435.1 Arenaria interpres | reverse complement strand
CCAGGGACCCCCCCCCTTCACAGCCCCAGCCGGAACCAGGAAGTCCGCGGCAGCCAATCAGGCGCGGAGGGATTTCAAGGCGGGAAGAGCAGACAATGGGCAGCTCGGCTGGACGTGAGCCAGCAGTGTGCCCAGGTGGCCAAGAAGGCCAACAGCATCCTGGCCTGTATCAGGAACAGCGTGGCCAGCAGGAGCAGGGCAGTGATGGTGCCTCTGTACTGGGCACTGGTGAGGTCTCACCTCGAGGGCTGTGTTCAGTTCTGGGCCCCTCGCTACAGGAAGGACATTGAAGTGCTGGAGCGTGTCCAGAGCAGAGCCACCAAGCTGGTGAGGGGTCTGGAGAACAAGCCATATGAGGAGAGGCTGAGGGAACTGGGCATGTTTAGTTTCGAGAAGAGGAGGCTGAGGGGAGGCCTCATTGTCTTCTACAACTACCTGAAAGGAGGGTGTAGAGAGGTGGGTCTTGTCCTCTTCTCCCAAGGGAATAATGACAGGAGCAGAGGAAATGGTCTGAAGCTGTGTCGGGGGAGGTTTAGATCAGATATTAGGAAGAATGACTTTCCTGAGAGGGTGGTCAGGCACTGGAACAGCCTGCCCAGGGAGGTGGTGGAGTAACCATCCCTGGAGGTATTTAAGAAACATGTACAAGTGGCACTTCAGGGCATGCCCTAGTGGCTGAGATTGTGGGGGTCTTTTGTGTGTATGTGGTTGGACTTGGTGATCTCAGACGTCCTTTCCAACCATGAAGATTCTGTGACTCTGTGGCATGATGGAAACAGCTATTTCTAGGCAGTGCCTTACCCATGAGAATGATGAAGGTGGAAGAAGAAACCTGTACTCAGCTCCTCTCCATTTCCTTCCTGCAGAGCTGTCCTCTCTCCAGTTTCCAGACTGGGGGACACGGCCAGAGAAGTGCAGGCGGCCCCAGCTTCGTACAAACAGTTACTCCCAGGAGGATGATGCTGGCATCCTGGGTGGGAGAGCGCAGCTGCCTGCAGTCAGCAAAAGACAGAATTAATGACCTTTTCTTGCCTAATTAGTTGAAAGTTTAGGCATCTGGTTTTGACAGAGTAGAAAAAAAACTTGGAGCTTCTGTTCAGTATCTGATGCTGAACAGAGGCCTTATGTCTACAGGGATTTCACTCTAGCACTTTTGATGAGCACTACATTCACCCCCAATAAATATATACCATTGCTCTTGTAGAAACCGTTCTAAAAGGAACTTTGAGGAAACCTTTGATAACTCTTCCCTTGCTTAAAAACATCCCCTTTGGTTGACAGGGTGATATCAAGACTTCAAATTGGAGCTGGTGAAATGTTCAGATCAAAAAGGATGAATTTATCTTAACAGCAATCTATATCTGCTATGTCAGACGCTGTGCTGCAGCGTGTCCTGCTGTGTGCAGTGTGCCACTTACAGAGCAATGATAAACCTTTCCAGATAGTGCCTAGTGCAAAGTGTTTACCAGAATATAGATTGCTCTGAGATATAGTTAAAAGTTGCCCAGAAATAAGAGATCAGGGAGGCTGACCATTTGTGAGGAGGTCAGTGATGCTTTTTTTGTTGGGGTTTGGTTTTGCCTTTTTTTTTTTTTTTCCCCCAGCAGCATCTAAGTGCAATAAAATATCAGAGCGAGAAAGAATTGCTATAGCAACAAAGTATGTTCTCCTAATGGAGGCTGTGTGTAACAGCCAACCGCCACTAGAACTTTAAGGGGAAGGAATAAAATCCATCACAAAAGCAGGAAAAGGAAAAGCATTAAAAATTAAGATTTTATTGTTCCATGATTTATGTTTAGTTACTTCACATCTCCAGACGATCTAGAGTACTTTCAGTACTTCCCTGCTCCTATTTACTGCTTCACGCAAAAATTTTCAGGAGCTTGGAAAAACAGCAGTGTGAATGATCTATTAGTGGTAATATAATGATACAGATTTGCATTCCACAGTAGTGCTATCGCTACAAATATGAGGAATGATGAGATTCTAGCAGCATTGGGAGACCACAGGTAAGACTGGAGTTAAGACTGACATGATGCCAATGCACAGCAAGATGCTGTCCCTTCCTGTCAAGAAGATTCAGAGTGATAAAAAAAACCCAGAGAGTGAGGGGGAAACTGCCCCAGAGATTTGAAGTCATAGAATCATAGAATGGTTCGGGTTGGAAGGGACCTTAAAGATCATGGAGTTCCAACCCCCCTGCCATGGGCAGGGACACCTCCCACCAGACCAGGTTCCTCCAAGCCCCATCCAGCCTGGCCTTGAACCCCTCCAGGGATGGGGCAGCCACAGTTTCTCTGGGCAACCTGTTTCGGTGCCTCACCGCCCTCACAGGAAAGAATTTCTTCCTGAGATCTCATCTAAATCTCCCCTCTATGAGTTTAAAACCATTACCCCTCATCCTACTGCTCCACTCCCTCATAGAGCCCCCCACCATCTCTCCTGTAGGCACCCTTTAGGTACTGGACAATTCAGCGTCACTCAGCCAGCCACTGGCATCCTCAGGACCAGAATGCAGGTCTCCAGTGCCACTCTCACTCTCCACCCACTATTAAAGCAGTCCACAAAGCTAATCACAATATTCTTGTGCAGTATGATTGCCACATACCTGAGGGTGGGCTATGTTTGCAGGGGAGCTGGTTTGTGTCCAAGTTCACCGTAATTTTTAAACTGTCCCAGATCATCATGGCACACGTGCTCCACCGCTGAGCCCTAACCAGCCTCCATCCTCACAGGGGCACTAAGACCCTCTTTCCCTTCCCCACTTTCTCCTCTGAGGCTCAGAGTGTGCTACCAGTTGTAGCAGGGAAAACACGGACTGCAAAACAGGGGGATGCTTTTGCTTTCTGTAATCCTCACACGGGATGTCTGAAGAAAGAAGAAAGAGAAAATTGGTTAAGGAATCTAACTGCAAGTCACAACTACTTTTCTCCTCTACTTCTGACATGATGAAGCTTCAAAGATGCTTTACACTGAGAGAGACAGCCCTTACCCTGTGTGGGAATGCTATCTCATGCTGGCTCTGCACGGGTCCTCAAATTATAATCCAGGTTAATAGAAATTCCTTATTCTGCAGATGAACAAACTGGAATGTTGCACTAAGGTCTCTGGCCAAGCAGGGGAAAGAAGGAGCAAGTTCTGAAGAGTCGAGTCCTACCACCTTAGTTGAGTCTTTGGATACTCAGGACAGGGAATAGCAGAAGCGTGTACCTAAGCAGGAAAATTGAAAGGCTCTTTTAAAAGATTCTCTCCCCACAGAGAAAATATTTTCTACCGTATCTTTACAATGAAGCTTGTTATATGTTGTCCTATTTATAACTCGCACGTCTCCATAACAAGCAAGCTCCTCAGAGGTAGAAAACAGAGTGTGATTTGAGCAGAGCTGTATATCACAGTTTGATGTTCCCACTCTGGCTATGATTTATAACAGAAGCGTAGCAGCACGGGTCAATCAGTGAGGGACGTTCTGCAGCAAAGAAAATTGAATAAGTTAAAGTTTCCTTATGTGTATGAAAGGCATTTTTCTTTAAACGTAAAAAGTGTTTTAGACTCACATTCTACTAGACTAAGCAGCAAGTCTTCCTCATTTTGCAATGCAGGTTCTGCTAACCAATTCCTCCTATAACATTCTTAAACAAGTCGCTGTATCAGAAAATGCAAAAGTGAGAAAAAGAAAACATGACTGACTAACCCACAGCCAAGGATACAAATTATTTCAGAATTGTGGAATGAAACACTTTAGATGTTTACCATCTGTGAAAACAAACAAACACACACAACACCGGAGTTTCCCATAGGTCATCTTAGGTTAAAGTCATGCCAATGAGAATCAGCCCAGGGAGACCAGACAGCAGCTCCTTGGGTGGGAAAGGGCAGAGAGGAGGCAGATGTGCCTTCTTTCCATGGCTGCTCTCCTAAACCTAAGGCACAAACTGCTGCATAAGTTTTTTTGTGATGGACTGAGAGGAAATGGGCAACCTTCTCATTTGGAAATCTCAGAGACAACTGAAATGCAGTAGGTAAACCTGCCCTCACATACACTGTAGTCAGTTTTTCAGACTGCAGCAAAATAGTGACATACCCAAATGATAATGGATCCTAATTTCTTTACCAACATAAATGCACAAACAAGGGAGAGAGCAAGGTTCAGAACATCAAGGGCTGCCATCTCCCTTTCGCAATGCTACCTAGTAATCAAAGTCATGCTCTGTTTTCATCTCTCTCTGGTCCCACAAAACGTCTACTGCTTTCTCCTCTGTGGCCCAGCTATCAGCACCTCCTGCTCTTCTGGGTAGTCATCTTCTTAAAAAGAGAATTGTGCTGCTGGGTTGTTTCAAAGAGCTTTTGTAAATGCCAATTCTCTGGGAGGGGATTCAGGGGACCTGACCGGACACAGGACTTTGATAGAGCCCAGCTGCAGGCACTGATGAGGCTTGTGATGTCCTCCCAGTTTCTTGCCGGCCTCCAGCGTCCTCACTGATTTGGGCACCCTGGTGAAACACCTGTCCTTCCTTAATGTAGGTTGATTGTGGCTAGCAAGCTCCAGTTCAAGGGCCAGAGAAATAAATCGCAGGCAGCCCACCAACAACTTTCGGGGTTCAAGCTACTGCACAATAAAATTTTTGAAAGAGCCTCTTGCTTGCATTCATTTACCCTAAACTGATGAAAGAAGCTTTGTAAGAAACTGAACGCATGCTGCGTTATCCACTTGAAGGCTTAGCAAATTTCTACTCCCCTGGGATCTCTTTTCCCAATCCACGAAGACCTCGACTGCATAACTGGTTATAAATAGTGTTACTTACATTCTGGGTAGAGGGAGAGAGTAAGGGGCTTGGAGAGGTGAGGCAGTGACTCTACATGCCCTCCATCAGCTTTTTCCAGTTGCCATTGCCTACCAAGCTGCTGCTTACGTGGCACCAGGACCCATGGAAGAGAGCAAGGGCTCTAATAATATTCAATAGCTCTCGTTACAGACTGCTCATTCCCAGAAGAAGCTGACTGACCCCTGCTGCATCTTTCAATGGAATAGAGCTTATGTACATCACACTCTAGCATAGTCCTTTCCCAGATTTTTGTGCGTTTGATATAGGCTTATTCCTTCATGGATCAGTACGCAGCTGGCTGAGCATGGGTTAATACATCAGCTCTCTCCCGCTTACGAGCTTTCTTCACTGGGCAACATACAGATGGAAAAGTCCAGCTCTTTGAAAAGGATGCAATTCAGATGGTGTAAAGGTGTTGGGACTTGTTGGGAAGAAGTTTTGTTGTCCTAGTGTGGCAAAACGTAAAACAAACTGCGGGGACTTCTCATGCTATTATTGAGAGAATTCCATCATAGACATTAATTGGAGTTACACCATCCTTTAGTGCTTTTACTACCTGTTCTACAAGGTACCATGACTAGGGGTTAGGCAAGTTTTTCTATCTGAATTTCCTACCCAAACAAAACCTGTTTTAACTGAAGATTTATTCCACAATCTGTTAGTTTAACATGAAGGTATATCAGAAAAAACATTAACTAAAAACTAGTTCCTCAAACAGAAGAGTTATAAAACAAAGCCATAAAAAGTGTCTCTTCCATTTACTTTGTTTGCAGATGATCTCATTTGTATTGTGGGCACAGATTTACCCTGTTCAGATCAAATTTCTATGAATAGAAAAAAAACTGTAACTGTGATAAACACCCACAATTATAGCACTTGATTTTCTCTTCCATAATTTAGCACAGCTTCAGCCAGTAAACTACCTCTTCTCAGGAGAGGAAATTGTAAACCCTGAAATTCTGCACAACGGTTTGCAGGGTATATGGTGTGCTCCTCTGATTCACTCATGGTGCCCAATGGTGCCCAAAGCAGACACTGCCAGTCACACAGTGATATGCCATGCTGTCATGCTGGGCTGTAATGTAAAACTCATATCAACTGCAGGTCATTAGAGAACAGATTGTGAATATTTTCTTACTGATGAGCATGTTACATGAAGGCTGTTACTGTTTTTTGCCCCTTAATTTTTTAGTAAATAAATAATAGACTTTACAAAGACATATATAAAAACCCCACCAAAACAACAACAAAAAAAACCCCAACAAAACAAGTGTAGCAAACACTTGAAGATGTCCAGTTATTAGAAGTGGGAAAAATACACAAAACAACTTCCCTCTGCCTCCTTGATATTTCATGTAGTTTATCATTTCTAGGCAAGAGGCAAGTGGTAGAAGAGAAAACCTGCAGATACACCTCTGAAAGCTTTCTCCTCCTCCTCAGACCTCAGAAACTGCTCTGTTGAGGACACGAGCAAGTGCTCACTGCATCAGCCCTGTTGTGGTGGGCTCAGCACAGGCTCAGCTCCTGGTGGTGTCTAAGGGATGTGTTATGGATAAGAGGGGAACTGTTCTGGTTCTCCTGCAGAAAGTAGTACCTAAAGGTGGCCTACTGGGGAGATGGGGAGGGACTCTTTATCAGGGAATGGAGCAACAGGATGAGGGGGAATGGTTTTAAACTCAAAGAGGGGAAATTTAGATTAGATCTCAGGAAGAAATTCTTTCCTGTGAGGGGGCTGAGGCACCGAAACAGGTTGCCCAGAGAAGCTGTGGCTGCCCCATCCCTGGAGGGGTTCAAGGCCAGGCTGGATGGGGCTTGGAGGAACCTGGTCTGGTGGGAGGTGTCCCTGCCCATGGCAGGGGGATTGGAACTGGATGATCTTTAAGGTCCCTTCCAACTTGAACCATTCTATGATTCTATGAAAGAGAAAGCACAGGAGTGAAATTAAGAGAAACAAGTGGAAAGAAGCAGATCAGTTGAGTCAGGAGTGTCTGTGTGGAGGGTACAAAGGCCAGGACTGTGCCAGTAAGGACAAATCCTCAAAAGGCAGAGAAAAAGAATAATCTTCGAGGGAGAGGGATGGGTTATGTAGGTGTAAGAGATTGACAGAAAAACAGAGCTGGAAAGAAGGAAAATTGAAAATAAGAGCAATGGTCGCAACAGCGGCAAGCAGAAGCTATTTGCAGTGAGCAAGTCCTGAGAGTATCAGCAGCCTGAAGAAAACTTCAACAGTCCTACTTATTAATCAGATATCTGAGAGCCATTTACTAGCATTTCTCTAAAAGCAATGAGAACACCTAGGGAATGAAATCTAAGGTTTTCCTTTCTTTTTTCTTTTTTTTCATCTACATGATACTGTACATAAAACTTTATAAAGATGAGGAGTAGATTTGTGAGGGTTGTATAATAAAGGAATAAATGCACACCCTATAAAATGTGGCTCACCATCATAACAATTGTCATTTTCATGATGAGGCACACACTAGGATTCTGGCCCCTGTCATTTTGTTGTGGAGGAAAATCTGCCCATTTTAATTAAAATGCTGAAGCCAAATTTAGAATCCTGGTTGGGGCTACACTCCTATGAAAATTGTCTGTGGTCACTTAGTACTCAGTAGGATTCAATTCTTTTTCCTTTCTATGTAAAATTTGAATAAGTGAATTGAAATAATTTGCATTTTTCATAATGATCAGGGAGTTGAAATAATGAAACGTAATCATGAATATTTTAATTGAAGAATAAAATTACGTTAAAATACCCTTTAGATTTCTCTTATGCTTTGTTAAAATATACCAATACTATAATTGTATTGTATTTTTTAGGAATGCGTTATAGATTCACATATTTGTTATTCATAAAATCCATTGATGCCTTTTTTCAAAGGTGCTTTGTAAAGGATCTAGAAACCTCTTTAATCTTTGAAAATAACACTGTAGTTTGTGATTAAATATCTCCACCGCGTAACTATAAAGATACGCATCTGCATCATAAAATAAAAATCAGAATATAGCACAAGATCAGCGCAAAGGTTTTTCTTAAATTGACAATTTCCATTGTTACTATTGCTTTATACAATATCTTTCAGATGACCAGATCACCTAATACTGTTAAGTTTCTTAGTGAATCACAGAGCCTTTAGGAGAGGCACATGTCACAGCAGCCAGAGGGGATGCTGGAATCTACCTCGCACCAAAATTTTGTAGTTTAAGTTTCAATGCAAGGGCAGCTGTCCCTCTTTCATCAAAAACCTTGCAATTGCAAGGTCACAAAAAGACCATGCAACTCAGAATAAAATGGATTTGCCTTAGTGGAAGAGGTTAATATTGGTTCAAAATTACACCTTCATAATATTTGCTTCTGTTAACCTGTTTTAATATTCAAGGTGCCTAAGTTTTAGAATGAAATATGATTGCATCTTATTGATGCTCATACAAAGTCTAAAATAACGATCAATAGATTTTAAAATTTTATCCACAGTATTATTAAAAAAAAGTAATATTTATAAATATGTACCCCTTCAAAAGACTGCCATTATGCTTCTACAGCCAAATATCCTGCAATGACTGCAGGAAGCTCAAAGAGTTCCTGTGTTTTTTCAAAGCCTTTCACTTTGAGCATTACTTAATACTCAGTCATAATACTTTAAAAACAAAACAAACCCAATACTCAAAAAATGGAAGGATAGAAGGGTTGGCTTCATTCTTTAAATGTATCACTTTTCCAATGCTATGCTAAGGAATCTTCTATTTTTGATCATTAATTATGGTAGTCTAATTAGATCTTCCTGTTTCTTCTCCCTAGTTATCTGAAAACATCCAAAGACACACTCCCTTTTGACCATGAGATACCCAGAACAGATCAGGAAGCCTTGTCAGAGCAGTTTCCACAACACTCTTACTGATGACAAATGTATACCATTTTGGAACCATGTACCTGAATGTATATTCTCTACAGTATTTCTCTGACTGCCAGAGGTCCAGCCCTAATGAGTGCAGAACCCTTTAAATCCTATCTAATTATATTTGCAGAGAACTGGGGCACTGATATGTGTCAATTATAACTTTTAAAAATGCAACAGGATTTTCACAAATTATACTTCTTTTCTAAACCTCTCACTGCAGAAGAAATATTGGTCTCAGTAGAATCAATCACAGAATGGTTTGGGTTAGAAGGGAACTTAAAGATCATCGAGTTCCAACGCCCTGCCGTGGGCAGGGACACCTCCCACCAGACCAGGTTGCTCAAAGCCCCATCCAGCCTGGTCTTGAACACCTTCTGGGACGGGGCAGCCACAAGTAGGAGTTAAATCCACCATAACTAGGAGATAAATACTCGTTTACCTTTAAATGCAACAGCCAGGGATTGCTGCAGCTCTGACCCAAAAGAAGGGACCGCAGCATCTCTGAGGTGAACACAGGCTCTGCACAGGCAACTTGGCTTGAGGGATACACAGCCCTTGGTGGGGATGGTGGGACAGCCTGTACCTAGATGCTGTATGAGTCGCCCTGGGCTCACACCTGCTCCCTGTGCCTTGCATCTCTTCACCCGTGGTACCCAACACATGATGCTGGTGAGCAACTGCAAGACAGCGGCTACAATTGTGCCCTGTGGGAGGCAAAAGGCAGGGTGAAATAAATGCATGAAGGACATGGAGGTACCAACACTGCTTCATCTGTACTCTGCTCTCGCATATATTGACATGACCGTGGAACAACAGAGAGAATCTCTGAGTAACCACTTCTTTTGTAAAATGACTTAATATCTGATGCTAAGTGGCAATGAAAGAATTTAATTTTGGGGTTGATCACACAGAACCGATCAAAGAGTTTGGTGTCCTACGTCCTTAAAAGCAGGCCACTTGTCAGCAAGAGTATAACCGTATGTAAAGGGGGCACATGGGCTTTCTTTGAAAATGAAGAGGAGCTTTTTATCTGAAAGAAAAAACAGGCAACACAGAAGGGTTTTTTGAGAATCAGCTTTCACCTTCCCACAATGACCAAAAGAGCTTCTCCCAAAAGAATAATCATACCTAAACTCCTAGCTATCCAAAAAGGCAGTTCTCCTTATCGCCGTTAGTGGGGTCCCACTCTGCCCTCTTCCTCACCTCAATAAAGAAAAGAGCTCCGCTTGTAATCAGCTTGCAAACATGGGGATTTGATTGAGAAGCAGGTGTTTGTGCTCATCTCTCTTTAATTGTACCCGCTGCCTGATGCCCCATTCCCTTGTCTCAATTCCCCTGCCCCTGCTCCACATCCTCCACCCCGACCCTTATCTTCACAAAACAGACAAACAGCTCCCTCCAGATGCCGTGCCAGTGCCACGGCTGCGGCAATAAACTGGCAAGTGGGGAAGGGATAAAGGGACAGTTACTGAATGAAGAAGTAAATGCTTCTTCCAGAGACTGAGCACATCACCTTCACCACCCTAAGGTCAGAAAATATCAAGTTGTTTCTGAACTTCCCTCCATCTGGAAGTGCAATTATGCTAGTTAATCTTAAAATGCCTTTGGCAGCTGTCATCTCAGGTTTTGTATTATCCTTAAAACTTTTCTAATGGTAAGTACACACGCAGTGAGAAATAATAGCCCTTTGTGTAACAAGCACTACATACACTGTCCAATTCATTTTTACAGTGTTTTTCTCTCTTTCTGAGGTTATTATCACAGAAGAGATTGAAAGCTGAGCCATCATACCAGAGCTTAAAGGTAGCAGCAAAACGTTCCCTCATTTTCTCTACCTCTCCCCTTCCCTTCTCTTTTTTTTTTTTTTTAAAAACCTAAGGTGTGCAGGACACTAATGGTGACCAAAGTACATTATCCCTCAAGAAATTTAGCCTAATCCCAGCACAGCATGTACTGCTCTGCTCTCAGGTCACAGCCCCCAGCCCCTGCCATGGGCTTCTGCTGATGCCATAGGTTAATTAACACACGGAAGGAGTCAGACGCAGCATAAATAAGAAATAAAACAATGTCTGCCATTTGGTTTTGACACCAGGTAAGAGCTGTGGGACAAAGACAAGTGAGGAGCCCACAGATCGAGGGAGCTGGAAGCATCGGTAAGAGAAGCTTACTTTGAGACGACGCAGTTCATGTTCTGAAGAGCTCATCCTCAACAATTTCTCCTTAGTTTCACTGGGAACATGCAGGGACAGACTGTATATTTCAGGAGAGAGGGAACCTTGCGATCTTTGTCCCAGCACTGATCTCTGACTTGCTGTGAGATCCCAGCAGATCCCAGAACTCTCACTGTGCTTCATTTTCCTAGAGGTGTCTGACCTGTGGTGCTATAGCAAAAGCAAAAAACAAAAACAAAAAATCCATTGAGAAACCGTTTTTAGTGCCAACATTTTTCTGTGTGTATCCTCAGTGCTCAGGATGAGAAATGTTTGAGGCTAACTCTCCACACAGGTCCAGATCCCTCCACCTGGTCTCATACAGGTTGTGAAGAACATTGAAACCAAAATGTGTCCAAGATATCAACCCTAAATTCAGGGAGTGCCTGACCATGCATAGCACTTTTCTCTCTCCATCCTTTATGTTTCATTATTGTTTTGTTGGGGGTGAGGGGGTTAACTTATAATGCCTCACTGATGAAAAATCCTAACAAAATCATTACTCAACAACTCTTCCAGGTATGAACCCGGATCAACCCTCAGGATCTGCTGCCTTTTCTACATCCTGCCCTGGCACAGCAAAGGTTGGCTCCTGCCGCCTTCTGCCTGAATGTCCTTCCTCCCCAGTAAAACACAATCTGTTTCCAGAGAGAAATGTTATTTCAAATTCAGCAAGTGTTGCTTAAAGCAAAGGTCACCATTAGTTCTGGGTGTGCTAATGCACTGTACTTACAATAGCTCTGTATCAACATTGTATTTCAGAAGATGAGGCCATTATATTTATTCTACCTAGGATTCTTAGCAGGCATTTAAAGTGTGCTTTCATTAGCCTATAGTAGACACCATATATTTTAAAAAATGCTCAAAGGGTTTCATCTTGGAATTTTCAGGGTGGTTTTATTTTATGATTTTACCTTTAGCCTATATATAAATTAATTCCATATTATTTTTATTAATTTAAATTAAATATATCATTTTAAATTAATATACTTCTTCTATATTCTATATTAATTTAAAATTTTGAGCCCCACCACCATCTTAGTTGTGGTGACTAAAAGAAATTAAAAATATAAGTCCCAGCATATGCTGTTGGAATCAAAACTGAAGGTCAGATAATGCTGGACAGATAGAGCTACCAAATGATTAAAGAGTCGTAGGGAACTTAGCTCCAGACTGTGACACGTGACTGCCTGCTGCTGCTTGGACAGAAATCTCTCTGCAACGCACAAAGGAAAATAACTACTCATCATATATTAAGGTTAGGGTAGCGTAGGCTGTGTGCACATACTCGCAGTTGACTGACAGTCACAATACACTATTTATCAGCTGGGAATTTTTGGAGGGATCTTAAAGTGGTGAAGCCATTGATAAGGTATTCCTTTTACTGGACATGTTTTCATCAAAAAGGTAGATAACAGGAATAACTCGCTACAGAAATCAAGCTTAATATTTCAAAGCCCTTGAGACCCTGATTAGGTGGTTGCTCTGTCTGTGCATAATCTCTTACTAAACTTAATTGATGGTTCTTTATCCATGTAAAAATAGCACTGAGACTTTGTATCTGGAAAAAGCAGGACTCCGAGCTCCCTGATGTGCAAGGAAGGGAAAAAAAAAAATTTTATTTAACCAACAAAAGAGTGAGATAGGGATGAAAATGCGGATGTTAAAGCAGACTAAAAATTGATTGGTGCAAAATTTTTACTCTAGTTGTAAATTTTCTGAGTAGACTGCCCTTGCTGGGCAGATGACTAATTATATGCTTCTCACTCTGGAGTCTTTAGGCCAAATGCTGCTCTCAGTAACCCAAATATAAATCTCAAGTAAATCTATTGATGTTACCGTAGAATTATGCCAGCTTTACTGAGAGCCGAATATGATGCCTTGTTTACAAAATTAAGCTCTGAAAGGTACATCTGTGTGTGCATTTTGATTTGCCAGTAAAATAATTTTATGGAGCTAAATTTATGCAAATACTTAGAATTTAAATCCAAAGGAGACCTTATAGCCTTGTATTCATTAAAGATTATGCACCATTTTACAAGAAGGTACTCAAAAATACAATATGGAATACGATTAAAAGGAATAAATTCACAGAGGTTTCATATTTTATAAAGTCTTTGTGCCCTGTGTGCATTTAACTGACTGCTCCCTGAGGAGCAAAGAATATATATGCCCCAGTCATCACATCTGACTACCTTACAAACATCAATAAATTTCCTCTCACAACAGCTGAGGGAAGAAGAGAGACAGCATTACCGCTGTATCACTGATCAAGCACGGAGTCAGGAGAAATCATGAGTTTGGCCAAAGGCCAGACCAGGAGTGTGGGACGTAGACAGGGAGAGAAATGCAGTTCTCCTGCACCACCCTTCAGTGGGACACGAGACCTTCTTAGCAGCTGTAACATCATGAAAGGATAGGGAGAGTGGGAAAAGATGTCTGTGCTAACTCCCAGATCGACACACAGACACGCACACACACACACACATTTAGTCAGAATAGCTGTTGTCTTCAGCATATAGGCATTCATTTACATCTTTAGGTGCACCAGTACCTGAGTGTATGTGGCCTCTCATGGTTTGCTTCATGTCACTGAAAGCAGAACAATTTATAAAGGACCACCGCTTCTTTCCCCTGCATGGAAAAATCCAACACTGCAGGTGAGGTGTTTGGGGAGTGCATTCTAGAAAATAAAAATCACATCAGTCTTCTGATATGAGGATCACCTGCAGGCTTTCGCAGAATTTTTATGCTTAAACCAATCCTGTTTAAAAAAAACCTTAAGGGATGGCTGGAGATGAAGGAAATAATTTTTAAACCAGGCATTTGGAAAACATGGTGAAGGAGGAAACAATTTATTTTTCTCAAAGAAATAAGGCATCAATTCCCCAATGAATATATCTATCAATTGTCATTTATTATCTTTAAAGGAATAATACATGTTTCATTTCTAGCCAGCCTCGGCAACCCCGCGGTAGTTCTCCTGCAGGTTGTAGAACTACGTTTTTGCTAATGGCAGGAGCTAGCCAGTTGTCAAAAAGGAAGCTTTGCTACAATGGCATTGGGATAGAGAAGATAACATAAATTATATGTATTTTCTGGTGCTGTCAACCCTCGTACTACTTAGGTCTCAAGAATCCCTGCTTAGATTAAATTAAACAACAGCATTTTAAAGGGTCTGCTGGACTCCAGCATAGTGGATGAGTCCACTGACTCACACCCAGCTCTTACAGCTTCAGTGATACTGGCCAGTGCAAGGAGACAATTGCCAAAATTAGCTGGTCGAGAGCCACTACTCCACGACCTAGAGCAAACCCCTTACGAAGCCCTACTAGCCAAATGGATTTTGATAGGGCAGAGAGTACCGTAACAGTTCAGGCAGACCGCAGGCAAGCCATAAATTCAGCAGCAGCACAGTGACAGCGCACAGATCAGCAACCTAGACGGTGGTACCCGAAGCACGGCTGGTGGAGACAGCCAACATCATGCACAGAGCACCTTCTGCTGCACTCTGGAAGGCACAACCATGATTCCCCACCAGGTGAAAGCTGGTTCTATCATTTGAAAAGCTCTCGATTTTTCTGAGGGATTTTATCATCCTTCCTTCAAAACCTTTAAGACAGCCTAAAATAATAAAGGCTTGAAAGTAACTGCTGGTGGTGTAGTCAATCACTATCTCCTTACACCCGCCTCCCAAATGCCTTTGGAGACTGACATTTGTGCGTCTGAGGAATGTGTGAGCCGATACTCTGTTCTTTTTCAGACAGTCCCAGCACCTCCTGGGTTTAATAACCAAAACATTTTCAAGCTGCGCTGTCCACAGAGCCCATCAATGTAGATCATTTAATTCGTGAATTTTATGCACCAAACATCCCTACGACTAAGTGTTTGCTACCACTACCCAGCATTTTTTTGTTCATTTGGAATATGAACTTTCATCAGGGGATGCGTAATGGGATCTGCATTTTTCTGAACAGCAGTCAGACTGCATGCTGCTCTTCATATATTAAATAACAAGTACAATCCTTCCACATCTCCTCACAGTGTTCCCCCCATTCCCACCTAGCATCTTTCCTTACAACACCATTCTGCACTGAATACAGCCAAGTGGAACACAGGTAAGGAAAGCCAGTATTTTGTCTTTGCCAGAGAAAGGATGAACTCACGGACTCTGGATATAAAGAAAAGAGTGAACAGGTGCCTACTTAAACTGGAAAACATATGGAAGATACGATTTCATGGTTCACAGTTGCACTCAGTGCAGTGGATCCCTGATCTCTCCATTTCTACTACGCAAATCATCCCCCTTATGTATCAATGCAATGCTAAACTAACAACAAGCAGGGCTTCTTTAACGGTAGGCTGTCACCATTCCAGGGAAATTCTTCAGTGAGACTTTATACCTCAGGATAGGAAATGTAAAATCTGTAAGAACGAAAGAAAACCCCCAACCCCAAATCCTCAAACCTAAAAAAAAAACAACCCAGGGAACTACAGTTCTCCTTCAAAAGGGAGTAAAAACTCTTTCTAATTCTGAACATGAAAGACTACTATAGACAAACTACTATTCAAGAATTAATTAAGTCATCTTTACAGAACGCTTTTGAAGAAAAATGATATAAATAAGTTCTCAATCCTGTTTCTCAGATGAGGAATCACACAGTGTATTCAGGCAAAAGGAGGTTTTCAGGCTCCAGTTGAGTGCTTCTCCCCAAGCACAGTGCTGTCTTTACAGAGAATTGATCAGCTGAAAACAAATGGGATGCAATACTCTTGCTGTTTATACGGTACAAAAGGTGAAAAACCCTGGTCCTCAGACTGTGAAACTTGCTTGGTGCAGACACCCTGTAGCAGAAGACACTTTCGCCACGTCACTGCACCCTAAGACAGCCAAACGTGCATTTGTGGCGGGCAGTTTATATGGATATCAGGCTCACCAGTATTTTTATAGCTTACATCACCAAGCTAGAGCATGGAAGGCTTGTTACCTTGGATTTCAGAGGCTGCACCCGTTCAGCCTCCCATGCTGTTGTCTTAGGAGTCAGCTAGATGGTGCTCATGGGGTGGCAGCCGATGTGCAAAGTTAGCACCGGGATTTCGCTCTGGGCCTTTTCCTCCGCCTCCGGCATCCCACACGATCTGAGCAAGTTGTCACAGATGAAAAACCAGGACCGGGAGGAAGGAGGTAGGTGAAATGAAACCACTTCTCAGGTACTGTGTGAGCTCCAATCCTTACATAACCACGCTGGCTTTCGAAGGCTGGGATGCAAGTATGAAGCCAGGGCTGGTTTTGTTGTAGAAGAGCCAGCTCGTTGGCTCCTACCTGGCAGCCTGAAGAGAAAGCACAGAACTGACAATTTAGGAAAGAACCGTGTTCGTACTGGAGAGACCTGACAGGTTGGAAGTTGTTTTTCCTGTGACAAATAACAATCCTAGCTGTAAGCTTCATCGTGATCAGATGGAGTGTGTCTTCGTGGATGTTTGAAGTTAGAATTAATTAGTAGCTTTTAGCAGTCTGTGAAGTTGCCTAGTTTTGTTGGATTAATTGCATACTGCAGATAGTACCACGTAAAGATACATTGCACTAACTCCCAGTAAATATGAAAAACTCAAAGTGCTCAGGGATGGTAGACAAAGATAGATTTTGGTGTGGCCATACTGCTCAGGGATCCACTGAGGGGCAGAACAGTTATTAATTCTTAGATCTGAAGATCCCACTTGGTCCCTTGGGCTGAAAGTTTGTATGAAAATTTCATTTCAAAATGACAAGCCCATATAGGCACAGGAATGGTTTTCTAAATAAAACTCTAGATCATTTTTTATTCATCTTATGTCTAAAATGCCCAGAGGCATAGCTCCATAAAAGTTTTAAACTTTAAACAAAAGCTCCTTTTGAGTTGCAGGAAGACAAAACATTCTGAAAGCAACGGTTTATATTATTTATTGTGATGTTTACTTAGTAAGAGAAGCTGATGACTTAATTCTCAATGGAAGTGCTGAATTACTTTAGGAACAGAAGTCCAATTAATTAAGGATCATTTCCCATTGATTTCACAGACCAGACTCAGAGTATCTGCTGTACTCCTGGCACTATAGAAGATATAAATAATAAATAATAATATACTTAGACCAGTTACTGCTGTCCTGATGACCTGTAATTCTCAATGAGGAAACACTTCTAAGACTTTGATGTGAACACAACAGAAGCCACAATACTTCTTGAAAGAAAGAGAACAGAAAAAGCACAGAAGAGGCACTAGGCACACTACAGATCAAAGACAATAGCTAAATGAAGAGACAGGTTTCAAAAGTGGACAAAAGTGGCAATAAATGTATTTGTACTGGAAAAAAAAAATCAATAGGAAAATACCCAATTTCATGCCTAAAACTGGAAATTTTTTACTCCATAGAGTACACATCCTGAGTACATTTGGGATACGTTCTATGGCCAGACTTCAAGCTCAGATTCACATCACAACTCCATCGTGAGCAGAAATTGAGCCCTGGAAATCTCCCTACTTGACCACTTCCATCAACATGGTCATGAAGCACCAGGGCATTGGCTTTCTCTCTAGGTGTGCTTGTCCATCCTGGGGACCAGCTGGAGCCCCACGCTGCAGCATTCATCCCTTCATGGAGCCAGTATCGACAGTCTCTCCATTTAGAGCAGCCAAATAACCAGTTCTGTTGTCCAGCCTCTTATAAGGTTGTAATGAGACTTGGGGTAAAGTTTTGGGCTCAATTCATGGGGAAGTTGCCCTGAAAGGTTATTGCAGAAGGACAGATGTATGGGTCTCAGTCTGGAAAATTAGCTATTACATGCATTGCCAGAATATTCTATTAAGAAATTCAGAAAGATCAGCATTCCTTTGATACAACCATGTTTATTTACGAACAGTATACACTAAATTGCATTGTCTGAGGGAAAATATAGAAGCAAGTTGTGTGACAGCAATTTTCAGATCTACTTCCAGTGAGCCTCATCTCTGGAGATATGCTGCTGCTTCTCCCTTTCCAAGCTGAGCTCTCCCAGCCCTGTCTCAGTCTGCTGCCTCTCTCGCAGCTTCCCGACTCTTTTCTGCCCCTGAAGCCCACACAGCAGCATCAAGTCTGTGACCTAGTTTTTGTGTTTGAACAGAGTCACTAAAAGAGACCACTGGGCCATAAAGAGTCCATTGTTGCTAAAGGTTGCCAGACTAACTACTAATTACTGCCTTGTACAGCAGCTTCTCTTTCAGTTCTCACTGTCTACACTGCTTTATGTTTTCTTTGCACTTGGCCTAAAGAAATGACAGAAAGCACACCCATGAAGTTCAGCCACGTTCACAACTGACGGTCGCCATGAGCACCACACAACAGCAATAACAACATGGAAAATAAAATACTCAGCCTTACTCAAACTGTAAGATCAGGTGACTACCTTCAGCTCAGTCCCCGTATAAGGCTACCAGTTATGAAAAATAATACATGAAGGTATGAACTTCAAAAAGCTCTCAAGCACCTTTACCACCTAAAGGAGAAAGTAAAACCCTATTCTTGTCGTTATGGCAAGGAGAAAAGGAAGCTGAGAGCAGTGCTTGATATGTCTGTGGCCAATGTGCACCCTGAGCAGGAGGAGGGCAGGATGGCTAAAAATCAGTCCATCGACTCACCAGGAGAGCATCCTCCAAGGCCTGAGGTCAGGCTCCTCAAGAAGCAAGAGATGCATTAGCAAAGCTCTGAGCTCTTCATGGCCGGGCAGCAGCCTTCCCGGGCAGGGCTGCAGGGAGCGGGGCTGGCAGCAACAGTTGTCTTTGAAAGGCTGTCAAAAGATGGAAAAGGGGAGAAAAAGGAAGATCCTGGAGCCTTTGACTTCTGCCCATTAACTTCAGCCTCTTTGAGCTTAGACTCAGCAGGAGGACACTGGTAATCACAGAAAAAGGGCCTTTCGTTTCTTCTGCTAGTTACATTTGAGGTTTGCTTCGACAGAGAGCCCTAAGGATAGGCTTGACTGGGTGAAGCCATTCTTTGGGCTCAGAAAGAAAAGGACCGAAGGAAGCAATCAAATCCAGTGAGAAAAGCATTTTAAATGCTCACCAATTATTTAACATGAGACATTAAAAATAGTTTTCCAGATCTGAGGTCATATTTACTAAATGTGAACATGACATAGGAGGAGGTGGGTTTTTCGGTCTGGAGACACAAAGGCTGGGGGGACCCTAACTGCCGTCTGCAGCTGCCTTAAGGGGGTTGAAGATAAGACAGAGCCAGACGTCTCAGCATCTGATGCTGAAGGGTGAGAGGCAACGACTGCATCTCAGCAGGGGCAATTATAAATGGACGCAAAGAAAAAAATTCTTCACTGTGAAGCTGGCCCACCACCAGAGCAGTGCCCTGGGAAGCTGGGGGATCTCTGTCCTTAGACATTTTCAAAAAGCTTAACTTTTATTCCAATGTGGGGTTCATAAGTCAAACTAAAAACTCAAATTAAAGTCAAGACAACTTATAGAGGAAAGCTGCAGATATGTGTCCTGTTCCGGCTGCCACTAACATTTTTGTCCCCTATCCTTCCCTGCTGTTTCTCGCACTTCAGGGTGCCGTGGATGCATCAGCATAACTGCAAACACAGCTAGTCCTCAACCCGGCTACCCCAGTTAAACATTTGCATGTTTTATTGCATTCTGTGTTTCGGGCTATGCTGAAAGGGTAACACAAAGTTGGGCAAAGTACTTTTCTAACACCCTGGTTAAGATGCCTGACCTTCAAGACATAAACACAGGTCTAGGAACAACCAGATCCAGGGAGATGGGCATAGCTGTAGTTTATATCTCATTATTGTTCTTTTCAACTAGCAATAAATAACCTCCCCAAAAGGTATAGTTTTGGATAAGCAGAGCAGGAGCTCACATCACTGAATGCAAGAGAAGAGCCTTACCTGCTGCCGTGCCATTATTTAACTCCTTCCACACCTGCCATCCACCAGTTAGCGCAGAGGGAGCACAGCATCAATATGAAAATGCCCTGATAGCAGGTGCCCACACCTGGAACAAGGACAAAATTCAGAGATAAGCGTGGGCAGATGAGGAGGCCCCTGTAACACACAGCAGCACATCAAAGTCTGCTCGCTGAGCAGCGGGTGCCTGCAGCAGTGGTCCACCTGCAGCAGGATCCTAGGCTGGGGCGGGTAGGGAAAGGAAGGCACCATCCCTTCCATCCAGCTCATTCTTCAGTGTTTGCAAACAAAACCATCACGGGGCTAAAGTCCAGGTCAGGAATGCAACTAAAAAGTGGAACGAAAAAGAAAAATGACAACTTCTGCACAGTGTAAATTCATAGTCATAACTATATTTATTATTATTAGCTTACTAACTATGTTAATAAACAATATAAATAAATACAATGATCAAAATACTGTATAAATTCAGTGCATAAACAGCAGTTACTCAAGGTTGCTTAATAATTCATTTTACTTAGTTTCAGAGTAACTTCCAACAGAAAAAAGTAACAAAAAATCATGAAAAAAACAAAACCCAGAACACCACTGTGTGTGCTATGAACTCCTGCTCCTGTGGAGCCTTTAATGTTTTGGAACATGATATACAGCAGACATGGTATTTTATGAGGTTTTTCATACTTTGGTTTTATTTAACATGTGTTCCTGTCCAACTGAATTTTTGTCAAAGTAAGCCTCAAGATTTTGAGAGAGAAAAAAACCTCATGGTAGCATAAGAGGACAATGTGAGCACAGAGTAGGGCCGTTGGCACGTGCCAAGATAACGTCCAGTCTGCTGGGTGTTCATACCTGCTGAGAATGGGTGCTGGAATGGGGACTTCAAACCCAGGGCACAGGGAACCCCCCTGCAAATTCCAGCTGGACTTAATCTATGGGCAAACCTGGTACATTCACAAAGTTCACACGAGAGCTTGCTCACTTCAGACCTTACTTGTGATGCCACTGACTGTGTGAATACCCTCTGTCTCAATATTATTTTTATTTTTTTGATTTTCAAATTTGTACAATTATCCATGTGATGGAAAATAAGGTAGGACAAGGGAAATCTGCTGTGTTTTTCTTAAGCCTCACTGCAACCACACCTTTTTTTCCCTGCAGCAAATCATGTTACAGTCAAAGTTCGTCATGTTCCACCAAAAGAGATTAAAATTTCCAATCACTTAAATTGTTTCAACTTTTCCAACAGCATCATCTGAGTGCGAAGCAGCTGAAAAGCTTCATATAAATTATGTGATAGTGTGGTATATCTGGTGGCGTTCACTCAGAACAAGCATAGACTGCAACACAAAGACAAGGCAAAATAAATAAGAAATGAAAGGAAAAATAATAATAGCATGAGGTGAGGTTTTTTTACTCCTCAGAGTTCAATTTAGGCACAATGGTTATTGATTTAATTGCTTAGCACAGGCCCACATTGATAAAAAGATAGCACAGAATAATTCACAGTTAACAAGGGAAATAATGGAAGAAAAAGGGAGGTGCTTTTCTTTAACTAGTTTCATTTTGTTACTACATTGTTACCCACATTGATCCTTTTTATTTATTAACAAATGGTAAGTTAGATTTTTTAAGAGGGGGGAAAAGAAACAATCATTTTGAAATTTTAATACTGTGAATGCTTAAAAAGTTTCTTGTGAAACTTCACAAGACGATTCACTTTCAAACTCACCCTTTCTCTTAGAATTGTTTGCATTCTGTGGAAGAGAGTTGATTTTTTTTTTTTTAAACTGGAAAATATAAAAGTGTGGAGATGGAAAGCGATTAAGCCAAAACCAAAAAGTATTTTTAAAATTTAAGTTATTGCAACACCTCATAAAAGTTGTATTTCAGATAGCTCATATTCCTTTTCCATCTACACCCCCGCAGTGAGCTTCCCAGTTGAACACTATATCCTGCAGCACAGGGGAGTCCATGGCAGCTCCCTGGGCTGCGGGAGCTCCAGCCAGATTCGTGCCATCCCAAGTGAAAACAAGGTACCACACATGAGAACTATAACTCTGTAAGGTACAGTTGAAAACTTTTTGATTGAAGTAACTCATTTTGTGGCTCAAGTTTGAGTTAATTCTACTTCCCTCCCCCCCGGCCTTAAATAAAAGAGATCAATGACAAAATACAGCATTCATTTTCTCACCGTGCCCGGTTTACTGAGCCTGAGTCAGCTCTGGTCATTTCTTTTCCTGTTCCTCCTTCTTTGGTTCTGTAGGAGCCCCGTGCCATAGCTGTGGAGATAGGATCTGTACCTGGAAAAGATGCACAAATTTACAAGGTTAAAGCCTGTCCCAGACCAGTCTCACATTCCAGCTGCTATGGATCAGCAGTTTCCCAACTTCACCTGACCACTCGGCAGCAACTCCCGCAGTATTTTTTTCCAGCAGGAAGTATATATTTCCTGGAGTCTATCTTTCCAGGAGGAAGATGAAACCCTGAGGCGAGTGAAGCATTATGGCAGCAGGTTTGCCTTTCCTGGCACCTACACAAACAGCTGGCTCGGGCTCAGATCCT
>VXAK01001443.1:2997-21315 GCA_013399435.1 Arenaria interpres | reverse complement strand
GGGGGGGGAGGAAAGACGCTTTTAAAAAGCCCTGCTGTGCCTCACTGTAGAAAACCCTACAAGCCACCAAGTTTAATTTAGGGTATGCTCGATGTTTTCCGATTTTTATTTGAATTGCCCATAAACCCTCCCCCCGAGATGAGGATGGACAAATGGTCCAGTTGCATTTTATACAAACCACTTCAAACAGGATTTGGATACTGTTGCAACTCTGTCACTCAGTGTAAACACCGCCACATTTTTTTGGAAGTTTTTCCTCCAAATTCAGTAGTACAGCAGGAACTTGCCTCCAAATTATAATAGAGAGCAGCTCCCCCAGGGTGTAGATAATACGCATAATCACCACAGTCTCTGCCTATTCAAGTTAACACTTCTTAACAACAGATGTAATCTTCAGTGAAACCAAGCTTTTACAAATTGCTGTTAATATGAATCACGCTTAACTTGTCTAAGTATCTCTTCTAAAGAGCTTATGTTTTCCCTAGAGGTATTTTAATTAGGAATTTTTAACCACTAATTGAATATGAACTTGGATAACTGAGCAGGTCATCATCGCTTCAGAAATGGAGGCTGAAGGACTTAGCTGCCCAGACTAAGTGAGGTGAACGTGTCTGGCTCGGGTTGTGTAAAACCTTTGTGACATGGTAAAGGTTTGAGGGGCACTAATTCAACAGGTCTTGGGGGTGAGGAGCATCAGGTGATGCTTTCAGCCAGCAGCTCAAGTCACTGCCTCAACAAGAGCTACATCATTACCTTCATTTTCATTGGTTGGGCATGTGACAAATTAGGAAAGACTTCAATTCAAAAGCTTGTCTACATTTTTTTTAAAAATGCACTAAGTATATGCTACATTCAAACACCACTTAGACCCACAGTATGACAAAAGAAAGGGATTTATATTTCCTATATATATTACATTTTATTAATTTCCTGCTGCACAAGTTTTCAGAGCAGAGCAGGCTCATTGCTTTCTGGCCAGCGGATCAGTGTTGCGTGCCAGTGCAGGTATTGAATTTGGTCCAATATTTCACAAGTCCTCCGAAGCAACAGATCTCTGCATCCCCTAAGGATTTTGTAGACAGTTCAAAACTGTACTCTAGTATTTTTATACAATGATAATTGTTCCAAAAGTCATTCTGCACTGTTAATTGCATTCTATTTTGGTAAAGTAAATTTAGAAATATACATATTTAACCCGATATAATGCTCCCAGAAAACTAATTAATCAGCAGATGAATGTACATTGGAACAAAAGCTGCGAGTACATTTTACCCAGTTAGGTACGAATGCTGCCATAATGGCTCTAATGGACGGTGGGGAAATTGGGCAGCAAGTAAGAGAATCACACAAAACTTCACCAATCCCATAAATGCAGCAAACAGAAAGATAACAAGCATGATATTAGCTTAAAAATCATAATAATCTACTTTTTGTTGTAAGTGATAATTTTGCTGCAAAAGAAAGTTTCTCTCCTTTGAACTCAGGGCAAACTGAATGGATACTGTGACCTACTGAGGCTATGCTTCCAGCTGGAGGTGGACTTCCAGCAAAGCTTCCATCCAATTCAAACCAAACCCAACCCTGTTCCACCAGTTTTCCTCCATACAGAATATTAGTTACACAGAGAAGGTAGCACGGCCAAGAGGCTGGAGTCTGTGTGTAGCGCACACAACTTCTTGGTGTATGAGCTAGGGGGGCAGAAGCTTGGTTTTGCCACCCAGTTCTCCCCACATCTGGCCAGACATTTACGTTAGATGGATTCCCATTGAAAGCGCTTGCATTTTGGAAGCTTCTGCATTGCTCAAATGCTGAAGGTGGATTATAAAGAGGGAAGGACTAGTTAGAATCTCTTGAGGTGTGGGAAGAAGGAAGTTGCTAAGAGAAGAGACTAATTTGAGTTCCTAAATGTCTCCTTACTTGCTCATGCATATTCCTAGTCCAAGGTTGAGAAAGAAATCACTGCATATCCAGCCCTGACAGCAACTGAAAACCTGGATTCTACGTTATTTCTTTCCTTCTCAGTGAGGAGGCAGGAGATCATGCAAGATTTTTAAGTTGGGGCTCTGCTACTTCAGCTGTGACTTGAGCTATGCATGCACACATGGGGAAAGATGCTCCTGCATGTGCTCGCATTTTTGACTACGGATGCAGAGGAATAAGCCGGTTCTCCTTATGTCCTTTATCCTTTCTGGACAAAAGAGTACAGCTAAAAACTGTCAAAGCCTTGAGTGCAATCATTTAGTACTTAGACAGCATATCTGAAATCATATGGTAAATAGGAAAAGAGAAAAGACATTACTTGCTCCGAAGAAATAACATTCTTCATTTCCCTCCCACCCCCCCCTCAGCCATCCGCTTCATGGAGCAAGTGAGTAAAAAATCATGATCCAGAGGGTAATGGCTGGCTAAGAGAGGCTCCTGGGTCCACTGCAGGCATGCTATGGTTCAAACCATAGCTCTTGCTCAGCGCTGACGACCGAAACCTCATCTTTGTAAAATATGTCCTAGCTGTGGAGCTCTCTGCTCTAATTATTCTGTATGTGTCTCTCCTCACAGCCAGGAACAGGCTTTCTAAAGGCTGAGACCACTGGAACAGGGAAGATTTATGGAGCCAGTCAACGCTGGTTGCGTTCTGCAGAACCTTGAATAAGAACCAACAGGCTCTTCCGAATCTTCGGAGGGAAGTTTCCCTCTGCTTCGAGGATTACTCACTTCCTGGTGCACTGAAGTTAAAAGATTAAGTATCTTTTCACAAATATAGAATGTATCACACCCAATCACACACACACACACTGCTGCCTTTTTAAGTGAAGCATCTGAGGAGGAAAATGAGATTAGAAATTTAGGAGTATAATGAGATCAAGTTAAATTCACACCATTTCTCTGCCTAGGCACAATCTATGTCATTAGAAGGGATTAATTTTTTTGTTGCAATTTCTAATCTCATTATACCTTTTGTCACAAGAATGATTTATCAGAATTTCTATACTTAATGCTATACATTTTGTGAATTACTGTATTATGCTCTAACACAGTACCTTCACTTGACTTCTCCAGTGTTCTATATTTTCATTAGCTGATAACCACTCACTCACGCCATACCGCTGAGGACAGCTATAAATAGAAAGACCAGCCAACCAAATCACACAATAGTGAAAAGGTCAAAGTAGTATACTACATTACTGTAATTTAGAGAATACTGTTCAAAAAGTATTAAAACTTTGATGCCTTATTTATGTGACAACGGAAGTAATGAAAATAGAAGGCATTGCAAAATGATCGCGTTATTACCAGAAATCATTGGGAGATTGAAGCATTTTAACCCCCGCAACATTATTATCTTTATAGCCTAATATAAATTAATGTTATTCTTTAGGTATTGTACCTCTTACGCTAAGTTTCTGCATCTCTCACCAGAAAGACAATGGTCTGTTCACTACTTCTTTTGATGTTTTTTAAATACAAATATTTAAGAAGCTCTTAAGGAATACTCATCAGCATTTTTTGAATCGTGGCCTTCTTTTATCTAAACTGTGAAGAAATTTAGTCAGAGTGAAAAAAGAAAGTGAAAATCAAGCTATGGATTATTATTACTGACTCTTTTCCCTCACTAAGAGAATAAGAGAATTATGGCCTTGCTCTGAAAGTCCATGGAAAGGATCTGTTTGAGTGAGCTCTGTGGCCGTGCCCCCATACCTGGTCATGCAAAAGTACTTCTAGAGTGTGAGCACAGACTGTTCTGCAACACATCCACCATCCCGTTTCCCCTACAGACATCCACGTCTGCATTACAAAAGGTATCTGTCCTGACAACTGCATGGACGCCCACCTCTTTCCCCACAGCCTGGGATCTGCAAGAGACCAGGTACATACTACAAAAACACCTGCAAATCAGCACTTACCTCCCTAGGCCCAGGTTCAGCCAGTTGTGGGGTGCCTGGTGTGCTCCCTGCATCATTGACCCTGGTACCCGATGCTGTCTGATGCTGCAAAAGTCTCTGGCTGATTCGAAAGTCAGACTCTGCGATCTCCAGGCATGCAATTTCACCCAAAGAACATGAAGTAGAGTTGTGCTCTTCAAGACTAGAAGAGCTGTCCCACAGAAAGCAGTCATGGCCCACATCAGATAATGCTCTCGACTCTACAGGTTCACAGAGCAAAGGTGGACGTTTTTAAAGTTGTCTGCAGAGGGAAAAAGAAAGGAGCAATGTCAAAGGGTCAAGGAGAGAGGGAATCAGCTGTGCCTTTTGAGACAGCTGCAGGAGAATTAGGCTTAGTACATAGCACATCGTGCGCTCCACAATCCAACAGGCTGTGGAAGATGTACTGGAAGCTGCCCTGCTTTCTCTCAGTATAGACAGCAGGCTAATCTGGGGCAATCTGTATCTAGCTAACATGTTTCATTAGATCCTGGTATTATAGAATCCTGTAGGTTTGGAGAGTCAATAATAATGACATTTCAGGGGACTTAATTCATAGAGCTGTAATTAACCTAACAGTTAACTGAGAAGTAAGCTCAGCTAATACTAAAACAACAGTAATCGGTGACCTAATTTTTATCTTCTGAGCTTCATTGTCTTTAATGAGAGAATATCCATTCTCCAGTAAAGGGGGATGTGCCAGGATAACTCTTTTTGAGGACTATTGATGATTTCCAGCTTGAAATGCCACTGTTACAATAATTCATTGCAAGATTTCCCAATGCCAGGCTGGAACTGATCTGGCATCTCTCCACCGAGTCCCTGTTAAAACAACAGGGAGGCTGAACTACAGCAAAGCTGCAGTGTCTGCAGGCAGTACAGCTGAACAGCCACGTTCAACCAGCTGGTGCTAGTTAGGTGCTTATATGGCAAAAAGACTCTGTATCTTCCATTTTTCATACATGATATTTGACTTTTGGGTTTGGTTGGCTTTTTTTTCCCTGGGGGAGTCTTTTGGTGGGTTGTTTTTGTTTTGGTGCTGTTTGTGATTTTGGGTTTTTTGGGGTTTTGTTTGGTTTTTTTTAGAAAAGCACCTGATGAGACCCTGTTGAAGGCTTTGTCTAGACAAACAGAATCACAGAATGACACAGGGTTGGGAGGGACCTCTACAGATCATCTAGTTCGCCCGCCCTGCCTAGAGCAGATTGCACCGGAACTTGTCCAGGTGGGTTTGAATGTCTCCAGAGAAGGAGACTCCACCACCTCTCTGGGCAGCCTCTTCCAGGGCTCTGCCACCCTCAAAGGAAAGAAGTTCCTCCTTATGTTTAGGTGGAACTTCCTATGTTGAAGTTTGCGTCCATTTCCTCTTGCCCTGTCACTGGGGACCACTGAAAAAAGACTGGCCCCATCCTCTTGGCACCCACCCTTTAAGGATTTATAAGCATTAAGATCCCCCCGTCGGTCTTCTCCAGACTAAAAAGACCCAAGCCCCTCAGCCTTTCTTCGTAAGAAAGATGCTCTAGTCCCCTAATCATCTCCATTGCCTGTTGCTGTACCCTCTCCAGCATGTCCTAGTAGAAGCGATGAAGCCTCTTCCCCTCACAGTTACATCTCCATTACGGATGCTATTATTCCAATAGCAAGGTTGTGCACACCACTAACCTGTTTACTGAGGAAGTAATTATTCTCTACCTGTGTTAGACAATTTTCAGTCTAGCTAGAGACCTAACTCTTACAGCTGACTATAGGTAAGATGAGTAGTAATTTCCCAGGAGGGAGACTTAAAAAAACCCACCAGAAACCAAAAAAAAAAAAAAAAAAGCAAACCTCCAACAAAACAGGCTTCATCTTTGTCAGCAAAGGTTACCCAGGAGAGAGCGAGCGAGGGAGAAGTGAGGCGGTACATCTCCCGGCTGATCCGTGCCTCCTGCAGCCTCCCACCCCGAGCTGGTGCCTTGGCACGGTGCTGGCGAGGCTCGGGGCCCTCTGGCAGAGCAGGTGGCTGTGGGCGGTGTGCTCCACCGTCCTCCCACTCCCAACAGATTTGCTGGTGCCGGGGGCGTAGAAAGCGAGCTCCACCTGAACAAGCTGAACCCCCTTTCACTTTGGGGATGATGGCTGGAGGGACGGAGAGAACGCCTTATGGAATTTTGATTTGAATTTTATAACATATGGAAATCGGTCTGCGAGAGAAGTGAGAAATATTTAGAAACAGTTGGAAAGGCTGTCATTGAAATTTATCCTGGCTATGTCTAAACATGGAAAAGGACAACAGAAACCAACATTAACTTAAGAAAAATGTAAAGAGAACTGACTATGCAACAAACAGAAGGCTTATTTCTTTTTAAGTATAAACAATCTGGTGAGGAGGAAGAAAGGCAGAACTATAAAAATAAGCTAAGGCAAGTAAAAAATAATGAGGGTAAAAAAATAATAATACTCTGCATCACTTTGCAGAGATTTTTTCCTGTACAGCAGTCTCCAAATATAACTTTCTTAAGAGAGAAACCAGACAAAATATTTCTGTTTCAAAATATCACAGTCAAGAATGGTATAAATGGAAGTTGCGCTGGGGGAAGGGGATAACCTTTAGCTATGGTCAAGCTTTTTAGACATGTTCTTTGGGAGACTAATCTTTCCAGCCTCCTTACACAGTCAATGGAAAGAGACGCTACACTCCACAGGGCAATTCAACCCCCCTAAATGCAGGTGGCGTGGCTGCCTTATTTACAGTAATGATAAAGACTATAGCAAATCACAAAACGTGGGTTATTTTCTTCAGGCTTTGGCTGTTTGGAAGCCTGGGCTAAATTACAGATGGAACAAACATTGCTGCCTTCAGAGCAAGTTCAGGTAATGGGTGTGAGGACACAGCACCTTTGGTTGATCCTTCTGCCTTTTTAACGTTCATTAAGTGTGGTGCTGTGCATTCAATCCCTGCCTTCCCACTCATTCTTTTTTGTGCTTTTTTTTTCCTCCCCTGGGCTCTGTAACGTTTCTTTTCACTCCGGTTCCATGGGCCGTCACAGGCAAAGGGAGCTCCCAGGCTGCAAGCTCGCAGAAGCGCAGAGCACCCCCTGTTTAGACCCTACATTTCTTTCCCCACTGCTGGTGGAGAGGTCCCAGCCACAGGGAGCAACCCTTTATCCAGAACAATAACTCATTTACACTTGCAACTAAAGTGTCCTTTGTGCAGCAATTCTCTAGTAACCAAGGTAGAAATTTTGTTCCCAGAGAACTTGTGAAAAGGCCATATTACAAAGACAGTGGAGAAATTAGTGTGGAGGCAGCCTAAGAAAATATTTGAAATGCAAAGATTAGCAATGACTATAATCAAGGGTAAGGACAGAAATAGAGAATGTAATTGCTTCTAATTTGAACACCATAGCGTGTGGAATCACTTTTCATTGATTCCAAATAGGCAAGATTATCAAGATTTTCAAATTAGTTTATCTATGAACAATTGGCTGAGTGGATTGACAGGAAAAGTAATATAAGGTGTTGAATGTATAGCGCACTTTAGAAGCACGATGGCAGGGAATGCTGTTATTACTGTATAAAGTTATGGAATCTAACAGTATAAATTCAATGCAAAGCCTGAGTTACTTTTCCACAATTGTACTTTGGGGAGGCAGAGCAACCTAAGGAAGTATGTAAATACGTAAATTCCAGAAAAATCATATGATTCTTCTGTTTTCCGTTCTTCCCACACTATATCCGAGAACACCAATTTCTCCTCCCTTTGCTTCACTTTTCCCTTTAAGACTCTGGCAGAGCTGCACTCTGGCTTAGGAGGCCAACTCGTATTTACTCACTCTAAGTCCATTACCTAATAACTTTTCATTGTGCAACTGCTTAGAAACAGCTACAGAGAAAAATCAGTATGTTTCTGCTCGTATTTCCAGCCGTATATAAGCAATCCTTTACTTACCTTACACCTGTGAATTTCAGCGGATAACTTATTTTCAGATCCAAACTTTCAAATTCGTTGGTTACTCGTAGTCCTTCCTGACAGAAGACAGGAACCACATCACGTGCTGCATTTTGCCACCTGCTGCAATACAGAATTTCTGTAAATGATTTCAAGCAATGTGCAAACCACAGTTTCTTTCTGGTAGAAATTTCTCTATAAAACTTCAATATTGCTTGCAAATCTCTGCAAAAATAAATCAAAGAATTTGAATTGATAACATATTGACTTGCTGATAGTATTTGGCAGGTTTTAAGGATTTCTGGAAAAAAAAAAATACAAACAGGAAAAACTGAAATACTAATTGAATAATGCATGCTTTGTAGTGTAGTACAGCAATTTACCAAATCTTCCTGACTCATAATAAAGCAAGCATACCCGCGTTGAAGAAATGCGGTGTTGCTTGGGCTTCATTGCACATGTGCTCAAGTGTCATCCTGGGTTAGGCCATTCCATGACATACAAGAAAAACGTACCCGACAAAGCAGGAAGGCACCAGATTTGGACTGATAACACAGCACATTTGTTTAGCAGAGTATGGAAATGAGCAAAACTATGCCAGGCTAGAACTGACAAAGGAGAAATAGGAAAAGAGGTGGAACCGAGTAAAAATACAAGTGTGAGGTGAATGCACCCAATGATTACTACTATCATTTTTCAATTTGTTCAGATAGGGGATATTTAAATAATCTCATGCTGTTTCCCACCCATCCTTCCTATCACTCACTCCCTCCCTCCTCTTGCTAGCTTTCTCCCGTTGTATCTTTTGTTTCTTAAGGCCAGTTGTGAGACATCTCCCTACACGCATGAATAAGGCCACAGCGAATGCTGCGCAGTAAAAGCTGAAACAATAATCTGTTTCCTTTAAATGTCTCAACCAACTGTTGGAGAGGAGAGAGGGGAGAGAGAGAGGGGAGAGAGAGGAGAGAGCGCTCTTCTACTTCACAAGTAAAGATTCCTGGCGCGGTGACATATTTTTCTGTTCCTTTAGGTTAAATGTACTTGTTATTTACATGAAATCCATCTGCTACAACATCCTACATGCTCAATAGGACCATATAGTTAAAACACATTAAAAACACATTAATGTGTCTTTCCATACTGTGATGTGTTAATAGTGCAAAAAGCCATTAGGACCAGGCTGTCAGGCATACACAATTGATGAATGGCTGGGTCAGCATGAACATACTCTGCACCATAATTCTTAAAACTATACCATTAACATATAGCAATATAAGTAGACGTAAAAAATAAAGTTCAATGTTTAACCCTAGTTTTTAGCCTTTCCAAATTTTTTGCCCTTTCTGCAACTAAATTCTTTGCATCTAACAACAGCAAGCTAGGCTAAAAAAAACACCACCTGTGAATTAGCAGTTCATTTGTTCAAGTGTTTGAAGGGGAGATAGAACCATCTATAGGAACAAACATATTCAATGCACATGCAAAACCTGGTTTTTGCTGTAAAAATTATGTAGTTCCCAAAGTTAGTTGGGTTCTCATTAGCATGACCAATTATTTGAACACATATGTAGAAGGTTATAATGCATGACCAGTGTGCACTTTGAGGGAAATTTATAATTATTTTGATTTTTCTATATTCAGAAGCAAAAAGAATAAAAAATTTTTAAAAATCTGGACTTTCCTGCCCCACTCAAGCAAATCTTCCATACAGTGAGATTTTGTGCCACTTGGCTTTTTCTCCAGTGAAATTAATGTTTATGGAAGGAGAATGATACCGTCCATGTAGAAGAATGAAAAATAAAGTGCCTGTTAGGAGCTCGGCAACAATATGTACAGACATGTTTCCTTTTAATGGAATATACATACTAACTCTACTAGTCATACACACGTGTTAGTAGGTATGGCTATAGTTTCCTCGTAACTCTGCTATCAAAGTGTTTCTTACCACATTTATATGTTCCTCAAAAATATATGAAGGGAAGTGAAAGGTCTTCCTGATTGGATGAGAGATTCCTTTGCAAGTTATCTTTGTCCACTTGTCTAAAAGCCAGATGAAAACCGGCTCAGTATATGCTTGAATCTTTCATACTTGTTTTGCTGAATCCCTGTTACTTCAAGTTTAACTGCAACTAGCTGTTGTCATTTACACACCCTCCAAATTGCAGGGTGCTGCAGGACATATCATGCTTGCTGACACGCTTTTCATGAAGGAAATCCTTACAATCAGCTGGCCAACATACAAAGCTACATTTGACCACAGGGCATAGAACGAGGGAACTGTCCTTATGACAAAGGAAATCAAAAACATTTATGTGGGGAAAGAGAGGGAGGGGGAAAGCACATCTCTATCAGAACATAATGGAAAGAAAAATAAGTCCTTTCTGAAGGCCTGAGATTAAAAAGCACTGAGCTCCAGAATCCCAGAGGCCAATGGAAGCTGAAAGCATCTGGGATCCATTTGGACTGGTCCTATTACTTCAATACACTATTCAAATCAGCATCGCTCTCTTACCAGTTTCAGCATATATTTTCTAGCACCCAGAAGAAATCAGTGCTAACTGCAACAACAGTATTTTGGGGATGGCAGCAGTAACCACTAATAACAGCTAAATGCAAATCAGAAACAACTTTCAGAGTCTGTTTAGCACACCATTTCCACATGCAGCTTGATAAAGATAGAAAACCGTTCAGTCTGTTGCAATGCTCTCCCCAAGAACTACAAAAGTAAATTAAACACAATAACAGGTAAACAGATGATTCAGGAAACACTGGAATTTAGACATACGATATTGAGTTAACAGTTTGGATCCTCTCCCTGTTCAGTTTTCAGAGCTTAGGCTCTGGCTCTCTTGAACTACCAGGCTTTGTCTTCTGCTGTGAAAGGGGAACATCACTGAAGGCAACAGGCATAGCACCTGCAGAGAAAAACTCAGACTTACAAATTCACACCAAGACCCACAGTCCAAAGTGGTTTGTGTATTTCAAAGTGGGCTGGGGCCCATTACAGTGATTTTTTAGTGGGGCTAGAACACTTCTTCCCTTGACAGAAAACGCTAAGAATATATGCTACAAATATAGTAGTGGTTCACAAATAACTGAGTAATACTTAATTAAGATATCTGCAGAAAATAAAATAACGTCTCTGTGATATGTTTTTAAGCATTTATTAAAGGACTCATCCTTTCAGAAAACACAACTGATCTACTAGCATAAGCTTATTTTATGGTTTCGTCCAACAGTCGCAATTCAGGGCATACTCAATCACCTCTTTCCAAAACACTCTGCTAGGTACCTTCCCTCTAAGCTTTGTGAAAATGTGCCCAGGCCTCTCTAGTCACAATTTAAGAGGCTTTTCTTAGGCACTGCCTTACTCTTCAATGTGTAGGATTTATATATCCACTCATAACAATATCCTATTGTCTTATGTAGTAGGTCCACTCTGAAGACCACTTCTGGAAGTTCTCCATTTGTTAAGTCATCAACAAGCTTTATACAAGGTTCCCAAAGAGAACAGGAAAGAATCTATGAACAAGAGTGTGCATTTAATATTTCTCATAGTATGACAATGTTTTACTAGTTCATCTTCAAAAAAATACAACTGAAGAGTCTCAAGACTGAAGTCAGGTAGATGCTAATGTATTTGGGCAACAGAAATACTAATTTGGTATCTTCAGAAGGGGAAAAAGAGCCTTGCACATTACACGTGGTGTCACTGTATGCAACCACAGGGAATTAATAGTGGGAGAAAAGGAAGAAGCAATTTTTTTTTTTAAAATGGTCTTTCCACGTAGGCTAGAGGAAAAAAGCAGGTTTAAAGTAGCTGCTGCAGTCGTAAGACAAGGGAAGATGTATCTTTATGAATTTCCCAACCTGTGCTGTTCTGGGCAAGCTGTAATCACTGCAAGAGATTCTGAAAGAATGAAGGGGATTCATTATTGTTGCATACATTCATAATAACACAAAGGTGTTAATCTCTGTGTGAAACTTTCCCATCCATTGTTGGGAATATGTTTGTACGTATAGATCTTCTCTAATCTTTAAATGCTGTCACAGAGCTGACTCTTCAGCAAAATAACAAACCAAGACATTCACTTTCCTGAGTGCAGGACAGTGAGTAAAACCAAGGAGCTGGATCACTGCATTGGTGCCTACCATAGCAGAGAGTTAATAAATAAATAAAGGATGTTGTGCTGCTCCAAGGCGACAGAGAAGCATCTCTGCTAATCCTCACACAGCAACTGCAACTGGTAGGAAAAGCAGCCTGTGCTGAAGCATCATCACCCACTGACTGAGCCATTTCAGGTTTGGACAGACAGGACGGTGGTAAGAAGGTATGAAAAAAAAATAATCCAAGATGCTCCTATTCCTAGTGTTACTACTGCTATTAATGTTATGTTTTAAAACTTTCCCTATTTGTACACTTTCTATGCTTTTAACTGGCTCCTTCAACTGAGCTACAGCACCACCGAAAAGTCCCCCTGACAACCCAGTCCCAGCCTGTACCTGTGATGGCAGCTCTCACTCAGTCCTCCTCTACTTCTGACTACAGAATTATTCTCCCAGCACTGACACTCCTCACAGATGTCTTTGTTTAACTTGAATATTCCTTAGCATCTGCCAGCATTTTCCCCTAGCTAAACTCCTACTAAATACACTTTACTTCTCTAAGCCTCATCAGCTATTGCTCTAAACGCATCCCTTTAAAAGAAAAAAAATAAATCTCCACCTGCCTTTAATATGTGTATCAATAAAAGGAGGATTAGAAATCAGCACTCCTAGACTCTGTTGAACAAACTTCTTTCTGCCTCAGTCTATTCAACCGTAAAATGGCTGTAATATTTACTACAATATCTCAAAGAATAGTTAAGAAGCTTAATGTTATTAATTCAATACTACTGATTCTGACTTGCTACAGGAAATATATAAACATTTCCATGCAAAGTCGATATGTATTTCTAAGATTTATTGTTTATGGTTTGTAGTCATTAAAATAGCATTATTTGCAAGGTTAATACCCCAGTCCTATGGAGTGGAAAGTAGCATTACAGTCAAGATTATATTTTTATTTGCTATTTATTCCTTTTAAGTAAGTCTGTAGCATTTATTTTCTCCTATAGGGCAGTATTATTAATAAATACTTGCTGCCAGTAAGCTTACGTTAATCTACTGAGAAACCCATTGTTTTAAAGAATTTCCCTGGTACAAAATAATCCTTTTTATTTAAAAAAAAAATACATAGGGCAGAATCTTTTTCATATAACATAGTTTTTCCCTTAGGTCTGTATATTATAGAAATCCTTTCAAGAGAATTTAAAAAAAAAACCAAACCCACAAAGGGAAGAACCAGTAACCTTTATAAGTACACAGAAAGTCATTGTAATATAGAGCCAAGAAATACTATTTCTAAAATTACAGACCTGAAGCTGTTCTTTAAAAAAAATTATAAATAACTTCCAAGTTTGATTCTGCAAGCTATATTTACTGTAACATTAACAAGTGAGAATATCTGCTGTCTCTCTAAAGGAAAGAGGGCTGCATTAGCTGTACTTTAAATCTTCTGGAAGAATTATTCTGTTCTGTACATGGGATGCCTGTCAGCCATTTCCAGGACTAATTAGACTGAAGTATGGTACAACCTAATTTTTCAGCATATGCCGTGGAGTTTTGAGATACCTGAATGCTTCAGTCTTGCAAGAGTTTTGTTGTTTTCTATTAGCTAGAACTTCTCTGTCTCCAACTGCCAGCAGAGGGAGAAAAAGCAATATGAAGTATAGAAATGTAATACAACACACCATCTCTCATCCGCACCACTGAAATAAATATGATGCGGTTTCAACCATTTCTTTTCTAGGACAGGGTACGCTCATTGTCAGTTCCCCAGTCTACAAGTGATCTGATTAATTGTTGGGGTTTTTTTTCCCCTCTCTCCAGTGTTTTTCCCCCCTCTTCCCTTTTTGCCTTTCATTCCGTGCAGGCTGAATCTTTACGAGATGTATAAATAGTGGAAGAATTATGCAGAGGGGTTTATTATGAAACCAGAAATCATTTCGTTGACATTAATGGGAAAGTCTGTCTTCTGGAGAGCTCCACATTTCTAGATGCCATTTCCTGTTCTCAAGGTCCCCTAATGCAGTGAACCAGGGCAAGATGGGAATTGCTTTACTTCTCTTATGCTTCAGAGACACATGTATATGAGATGGGATGCTGAAGGGCTACATTTATTTTAAATACTAGCAGTTAGTCTTCTATATAGACTGGCTTCTGTTTTATTTAACAATTTCCTAGGCTTATTGGCACACATGCAGTTATTTTATACAGAGATGTCCACATTTCCCCCTAAAGCTGCCCTCCCTACATCTGCGCAAGCACACACATACACACAGAGCCATATAATACACTATTTAAATAAAGTGCTTTCTTGTTCCTTAGGCTTAAAACCTGTCAGTTGTAAGAGAGACAAAGGGCAGGCAGCTCTTGCCGCTGCCTCATTGCCTCCTGGCTTCTGGCGCTGGGAGGTTTGGCTGGCTGGGTCAAGTGTTTGGTCCTCTCTGCAGCGATCCTCACACTCCAGGTGAGGACATAATTGTGACTGACAAGTTAAATGCTCTCTGCTCAGGATCCCCACCCCCATCTACTGCCTGGAGCGTGGTATCACACACCACCTGCTTTAAATAAGGGGCTGGGGATGCATCGGTACAGCCAAAGGGTAGAGCTCCCAGGCATAAATTACTTTCGTACCTCTCTGATATTCCTAAAGCGGTCTGCCCTTTAGGTCGCCCTGCTCTTCCCAGCTGCAGCGTGTTACACACACAGATGATCATGGACTTCATAGCAAGTGATGGCAGTGCTAAATCATCTGACACTTCTACAGGTGCCCATGAATCATCTGGTGTTTGGAGAATTTCTGTTCCAAGGCCAAATTAAACCAAGCTATGGAGAGGTGAATGACGACCAAAAAACGTTAGACGCTCACTGTATCAAACACCCTCATTGATAAGACACTCAACAGAAATGGGATAAACCTTGAGGGAGGTCCTTGCTCTGCCAGAAATCAGAGGTTTGGCTCCGAGCCTCCCGTACAACAGACCTCAGTTCCTGCTGCTGCAGGATTGGCTTCTCTGAAACAGAAATGGGGGAAAACCCCTCTCTTCCCACTTATGTCTCTCTAGGTTGGAAGAGACATCAGAAACTTGAAGGAGCAGTTTGAGAAGCAGAGAAGGTCTTGAATAGGGCTGCAAAGATGGAACAAGAGGCAGCAGTTCAAATAACAGTATAGCACAGGGGAGAAAATCTCTACAGTGGTATGCAGAGAAGCAGAGGAATCCAAGATTTAATATTTATATCATGTGAGGGCTTTTATGATAAATAAAGTTTGCTGCCATCAAAAGCCATTGGAACCATGCCGGTGGCACCTTCACAGGGGGACTGGCAGAGAGAAAGGTTATCCACAACATCAGAGGAGGGCTGTTATGGAGGCATAGCAACAGCAGCAACAACCTGCACGCTCAGTCAAAGGGAAAATGGGCCATAATAGATTCAGAACAAGAGGCTTGCTGACAAAGCCATAGAGGAGATGTGCCAGCTGGCCTCCATCCTGTTACATGACAAGTGGATATTAAAGATGTCCTGAGGTTTCTGTCTTCTCTAGCCTGGCAGTGCTGAACACCACAAGGAACGGGGCTCTTCTGCACCTCTGTTCAAAGGTGCTACGGCTACGCTGACTGGTGAAGAGACAGCTAAAGCTGCCTGTTTTCTGGTCAAGGTCAGGTTTTGGGTCTGGTTTGCTTGCTGTAGGACACCTGCAGAGCCAGGAACCTTCCCTGCACAGAGCTAAGGATACAGGCCACATGCGCTACCACACTACTGCGTAAAGCCTTCCAAGACAGGACGTAAGAGTGAAAATATCTTCATCCGTGTGGTATATGGTAACCCACTCGGGATTGATCTCAGCAATATACATACACCATTTACATAGACTAGTACAAATCTAAGCTTTGCCTCTTGCTGTGCCTCTGAGCTTATGCAAACCTATACAGAAGCAGAAGGTGACATACGAACAGTGCGGAGGACCAATAAAAGTTCAATCAGTGCATATGTGTGTCGCCCCTTCTGAAAAAGCAGTGGAAGCAAAACTACCACCTGTCTTTAAAACAAGGATGCAGGACCTTCACTGTTTTAAAACTCCATTAATCCGACAACCACAACTTAATGCACAGCAGCGGGCAATAAACTTCAAGGACCAGGCTGGTGCTGTTAGAAGAATGGTGTAGCTGGCAAAGCAATTTTTACCTGCACGTAAATACTGCTGATTTAACCACGGCTTTCTCCAGGGATTTCTCTAGGATCTGGACTTCTCTCATGTCAGAAGGACTCGCCTACACGTGATACATAGTCAGATTACTCCAAAACACTGTTTGCAGGGACAGTCGGGAAGAGAAGCAATCTGTACACTGTGTCTGCACTTCAAACACTTGCCATGCAGGCATGTCTGGTGAATACTAATTGTTTCCTAAAAAGGTTATTCATTCAAGAATGAATAAACTCAACACCACTATATAAGCTGGCATCAAACCAGTAGGTTTGTACTGTACCATTGCCTACAGTAGCTCATAACAACTTTGGTATTCATCATAGCTTTGGTACCCATCAATGCAGCCTATAAAGGAGTCGCTTGGAGTTATCACTATGTCTCCATAGCCACGCTTGTACAACTTACTGGTCATGGCACCAGCGAGGCTAACACCACCGTATATTGGCCAGCAAGAGGACCTGAAGAAGTTTTACACTGCCATAATGACAACAGAGAATTTTTAGGCCTGACTGTTCACTGACAGCTATTGGGCATGCTCTGGTGTCTAAGCAGCTCCCAAATCAAAGCTGGCAGGCAGCTCATGGGCTCAGAGCGCAGGCATCACTGGCAGGTGGACCTGTCTGTATGGAGATTTGTGTTCTACAAAACCAGGCATGTGGACTTCAGTGAAGTCACTGCAGCACGGCAAAGGAAAAAATGAGGCCCATGCCGTGCTATGAATGGCTTGTGCAGGATTGTGGGTGTATTTAATTCAGTATGGCAAGGACTATTTACCCAGATTATTTATTGTTCCTTTTTTTATAAGGCTGTGGCTTGTTTTCCCTCAAAAAGTCATGTTCCTTACTCTCATTTGTGACTTGCCAGGGGCAAGTAAAGCATATCAAATACACAGACAGCAAAGGCCTAGCAGGATAGTTCATTTTAAATTTACACTGCTAGTGGCATTTGCTGCTTGTATCAACTCCTGCAAATAGGGCAGGCATAGGGAAATGGTTTCCCAAGTAGCAAGTCATACAGTATATTTAGAAAGTACTGATTCACCTAGAGAAGCATGCAGTCAGTGAATAAAAGCGTTAGATATGGGAATCAGCACATTTCACAGCACCAACATACTGCAGAGGAGGTTATAGCCAGTGCTAACGCACTTATTGTTACCCATTCCCATCACTGGGAAGAAAGCACAGTGTAATTAAAAGATTGATCTCCTGGAACAGTGCTTAATAAAAAGACCATGGAAGTAATTCCACATTTTCAAATATTGTTCTCCAGTTAATTTTGCCTGAGTTTTTTGTAACCATCTACAAATATCTAAAAACCAAACGCAGTTCTATGGTCTTAATTCTATTTCCACTCAGACCAGTATAAAGCTAGAATAAATTAACTGAGATTAATGTAGAACAAAGGAATAAAACTAATGTAACTGAAATATGAATTAGACCTGATCTACAAAAAGGTTTGAGAAAAAAATCCAGCCTCGATTTGCTGTTTCAATCAAGCCAAAGTAAGAACAGTATTGGCAGAAAGAGATATAGATTACATGATATTTTATGCTCTGTGCAATAAACTGTGTTTTGGTGTGTGCTTTTTTTTTTTTAAGGAGACATGACACAGTACCTGAACTTGTCATTTTAGGGGAACAGAGGTGTGATCTGATAGCACTCACTGTTTGGGGATCTTGGTTTTTTTCCAATATTGTGTTACATATCATATGCTGCAGATCAAAATTATCAACTAATTTAAGTGGATGTAACACCTTTAATTTCAGTGCAACTCCATTAGTTAGTACTGCTCAGCGCTGACATTTTCATGAAATGTACTAGCACAAGCCAATGCAATTTAACAACATGAGCACAGCAGTATTTGGTAGGGACTGAACTACTCTATTTGTTAATGCTAAGACCAGAAAAGACCATTACATTATGCAGTCTGATCTGCTGGACAGCACAGCCCGTTCACCGAGCCAAAAACTCTAATTAAAATAGATTAGAATTTGATCCTGAGCATGTACAAGAAATACCAGTCAGGTAGCTAAGAATGATGAAACAAAGAATGGACTGAGCAGCATCCATCCATAACCACACAGGCTTTGAGCTCTGGTCTCTTTCCAGCTCTGATCACATCTCTCTAGTTGGGCATTTATGGAAGGGGGGGGGGGG